>JAODAL010018122.1:0-75655 GCA_025379985.1 Phyllomedusa bahiana
GGGGTACGGAATTACTGGCATTCTTTTGGGCGTGCTGGAATGCCCGGTGGCGTCGGGGGCAGTGCATGGGGCTCGGGGCCTGGGGAGCCGAAGGAATAAAGGCCCTTTGGGGAAATTTTCCGGGAGCTAGTCCCAAAGGGAAAAAGGGGGTTTAGGGCGATGAGTCTCTGAGACCCTTGGGGGGAAAACCAGCGCGGGGGGGGCCCTCCGGGTTGGGTTTTGCCTCTGGTGTTTTGCATGAAAGGGTGGTATATGGCTTGCAGGCGGTGGGGTTTTTAGAGTCCCTTGAAGCGGATGGGCTGTGGAGATTCCCGGGACCCTTGCTGCTGTGGTGACCCTGTTTTTGATTTGGGGATCAGGGTTTTCCCCAGGGGGGGTCTGGGGAGGGGCTCCCTGGTTTTTAGAGGGGACCCGTTTTTGCAGGGGTGCTTGAGGAAGGGGGGGTTTGGCATCCCTCAAAATTTTTACCCCGATTTTTGGGGTTCTCCCTTTGTAAACCCCGCAAGGATTTGGGCCTTTCGCCTCCCCCTCCCAAAAAGGGGAGGGGTGAGGGGATGCAAAGCGCCCCGGGCCGGGGGTTTTGTCGGCCCGGGGATGCCAGCCCCTGATGGCGGCTCGCCCCGAGGCGTCCTGGAGCCAGGGCCGGGGGGGGGCAGGGTGCTGAGGCCTGTCTCCGTCCCCCGGGGTGTGCGCTGGGAGTTCCTGGTGTAGAAGCGGGATCTTTTACGGGGGCGTTCCCCGACCGGGGGTTTTAAGGTGCTGAGCCCTGTCTTCCCGCCCGCCGCGGGGCCCGGGTTTTCAAGAGGAAAGGGCGCCCGTGGAATTGGGCGGGGAAAAGGCCCCGTATTTCGTCCCGCTCTGGTTAAAAGGGAAATTTTCCCTTGTTGTTTTCGGGGTGGAGGGTGCAAAGGGGTGCCAGTGAAGTCTTCCCGGGTGTTGTCTGCTATTTTCCCCATCTGGTGTCGTTTTTTAAGCAAATGGGGCCAAAAGGAAAAAAGGGCACTTTGGGGGCGGGGGCTACCTAAAATGGTTTCGGCCCTCCACCCGGCTCTCCGGACAAGCCCCCCCATGTTTTTGGGCTTTTTAATGTCTTTTTTTGCTTTTTTTAAATTTTGGTATGGCCTTTTTTATAATCATCCCTTACTTTTGCCCAAAACGCTATAGGTGTGTACATGGCAGCTGGGGGGCCCTTTTGTGTATGCCTGTAGTCAGGCCCTGGGGTTCAAATGGCCCTTAAAATTAAAATAATAATTTTTTAAATATAATTTGTAATAATTTTAAAAAAAATTTTAAAAAAAGTGAAAAAAGCACATTCAAAGGCCCAAGAACCCTTTAAAAATAAATCTTATATATGCAGAAGACCAAAATTTTGAAACATCCCTTAATTTAAAAAAAAAATAAAGAACCAGGGCAACCCTTTTAAATCTTTTCTTTCCTGTCCCGGTTTGTTCCTGCAAAAAAATTTTTTGTTTTTTATTTTCACAGAAACCTTGCAGGGAAAGTATCATTTACTCCAATTTTAGGGCCTACTCCAAACAGTGGCATTGGTATTAAAGGGAGGTTAGAATGACAATTTTAAAATTCATTACTTCCAATTTCCCCCGTTTTTGGCCGGGGGGGGGGGGGGCCCCCGCAAATTTGGGGTCCCCCCCCGCCCCCCGGGCCAGAGTTGGCTTGTCCCCCCTCCCCGCTCCCCCGTCCGGAGTCTCGCTGTGAGGGAGGAGGCAGGGGGAAACGCTTTCTGCACTCAGTCCCCCTGCGATCCCTAAAGAGTACTCAGTCGGCACCCTGGAGTGTGAAAGGGAGCTGGTGAGGAAAGTGGTTTTAAAAACAAAGGGGAAAATCCCTTTTGGAAAAAGGGGGGCCCAAAAACTTACCTGGCTATTTAAAGGGGGGAATTTTGGGGGGCTACAAAAGGGGGGGGGAAAAATTACCTGGGTACTAAACCAAATGAACAAAGGGGGCCTTTGGAAAAATGGGGGCATTGGCCAAAAATGGGGGCATTTTTCCCCCATCCCCCTACTTTAAAGGGGGGTACTACATGGCAAAAAAGGGGGCCCTCCGGTAAAAAGGGGTTTCTCTGGGCTAAAAAAAGGGGGCATCCCTTTTTTAAAAAAAGGGGGGGGGGGCACTACCTGGTAAAAAGGGGGAAATTTTTACCTGGGGTTTAAAAAAATGGGGGCAAATACCTGGCTAAAAAAAAGGGGGGGGAAAAAACCCTTGGAAAATTGGGGGGCAAAAACCGGGAAACAAATGGGGGCATTTCAAACCTGGCAAAACAAATGGGGGTTTAAACCTGGCTAAAAAAGGGGGGCATCTTCCTAGCTAACAAAAGGGGGGCATTTGGTTTAAAAAAGGGGAAGGACTCTCTGGGTCCCAAGGGGCACACTGGCTACAAGGGGGCATTTACCTGCCTGTAAGGGGAAACTACTGGTTATGGGGGGCTATACCTGGTTTTAAAAGGGGCTTTACCGGGCTTTTTTCCAAAGCCGTTATGTAGTTAGGTGGAGTGGGGTGGGTTTGGGGGGGAAAGGGGAGGGGGTCCCTGCAATTTTTTGCGTTGGGGGAACTATGGGAAAATACTGCATCCCCTAAGTAAATTTTAAAATTTTTATTTTTGAAATTTACAGCCGGGTCCCGAATTTTCTTTGCTATTGCCCCATTTTCCCCTTTAAAAAAATTTGGGAAATTAAAAATGGGAAAAAAAAATCATTTGAGCCTTTAAAATGGTTCAAATAAAAAAAAAACTCATCCACCCGAAAAATTAGCCCTAACCCAGCTCTGTATTTTTTTTTTTTTTTTTTTTAAAAAATTTTTAAAAACCTTTACAAAAATAAATATAAATTTTTGGGTCTGCAAGAATTTTTACTGGCCCACAAAAAAAAAGATGCATGTCAAAAATACCCCCACGGTAAACATGTAACAGTGGTTTTCGTTAATTTTTTCCCCACTGTCCAGGTTTTTTTTTTTTTTTGGGGGGGCCCGACCCTTTTACTGTATGGGGCCCTGAAATTTTGATGGCGGCCTGGCCCCAGCCCTCCTCCCTTCTGGGCCCGGTGCATTGCTTGTATCAGAGTCATGACAGTATGGAGTGGGTTCAATCCCGAGCCTGCTCCCTGCCTGTGCCCCTCTGTGTCCCAGCCTAATTATAATGACTTCTTAATGGGGGTTTTATTTATAATGGGGGATATAATGGGTTTTATATTAAAAAAAACGTAGCGCTGTGTTCAGTGGGGTCAGGGTGTAGGGTTCCCTTTATAACCCGACACTGTACCCTGCAGCCCCTTGACCATCCATTGTGGGATTGTCGACATGGTGGTGACCATGCCACGGAGACCATAAACGAAACAATGCGGGATTAATAGGGTTAATAATAACCAGAAAAGGGACCCCACCCCCACCCGCAAAGCTGTGTGCGCCAAGGACCTGTGGTGTCACATGGGGGAGGGGTATGTGACTGCTTGTCTGCCAGGGCCTGTGATGATGTCAATGGAGGGAGGAAAATCTGGATGCTGTGTGTGCAGGACCCGTGTGATGTCACATGGAGGGGGGAGTCATGTGTGCTGTGTGCTGCCAGGACCTGTGATGATGTCACTGGAGGGGAGGAGTTCGGCAAATAAAAGATCAGGATGTCGCAGCAGAGTGATTGCACTGTCCCTGTAGCTGAGCCGTGTGTGTAAGTGCGTGTGCTGACCGTGTGTGTAACGTGGTGTGGCTGAGCCGTGTGTGTGTAAAGTGCCTGTAGTGGCGTGTGTGTGTAACGTGGTTTTTTTGTGGCCGTGTGTGGTTTTTACGTGCCTGTAGTGAGCCGTGTGTGTTAATGTGCCTTAGCTGAGCCCTGTGGGGTGGCTGAGCCGTGTGTGTGTAAAGTGCCTGTAGCTGAGCCGCGTGTGTGTAAAGTGTGTAGCTAGCCCTGTGTGTGTAAAGTGCCTGGGCTGAGCCGTTGTGTAAGTGCCTGGGCTGAGCCGTTTTGTGTGTAACGTGCCGTAGCTGAGCCGGGGGGTTTTACTGCCTGTGCTGAAGCCGGGGTGTGTGTAACGTGCCTGGGTGAGCGGTGTGTGTGTTTTAAACGTGCCGTAGCGAGTGGTGTGGTAACGTGCCTGGAGCGAAACCGTGTGTGTGTAATGTGCCTGTAGCTGAGCCGTGTGTGTGTAACTGCCTGGACTGGCCGGGTGTGTGTAAGTGCCTGGAGCTGGCCCTGTGTTTTAACGTCCCGTAGCTGAGGGCCGTGTTTTTGTGTAATGTGCCTGTAGCTGGCCGTGTTTGGGGTGTAACGTGCCTGTAGCTGAGCCGTGTGTGTGTTGCGCCTGTAGCTGGCGTGTGTGTAAGGCGCCTGTAGCTGAGCCCTTGTGTAATGCGCTGTAGCTGGCCGTGTGTTTTTAAGTGCCGTGCTGAGCGTGTGTGTGTTTTGTGCCCGTAGCTGAGGGTGTGTGTATGTGGTTGCTGGCCGTGGTGTGTAAAGTGCGTGTGTGAAAATGTGTGTAAAGTGCCTGTAGCTGAGCGTGTGTGTAACGTGCTGTAGCTGAGCCGCTGTGTGTAACGTGCGTTAGCTGAGCCGTGTGTGTTGTAACGTGCCTGGGGCTGAGCCGTGTGTGTTTTTAAAACTGGGTGGGGTGTGTAAGTGCCAGTTGTGAGCCGGTGTTGTAATGTGCCTGTAGTGAGCCGCGTGTGTGTAAGTGCCCGTAGCTGAGCCCTGTGTGTGTAAGTGCATGTAGCTGGCCGGTTGTGTAAAAGTGCCCGTGTGAAAAAGGTGTGTGAATGTGGGTGCTGGCCCTGTTTTGTTTTTAACGTGTTTTTGTGTGAGCCTGTGTGTAAGTGTTGTAGTGAGCCGTGTGTGTGTAAGTGCCTGTGTGAGCGGGTGTTGTAAAGTGCCCGTAGCGAGAGGTGTGTGTAAGTGCCCGTTTGCTGAGCCCCGGTGTGGTGTACGTGCCGTAGCTGAGCCCCGGGTGTGTGTAACGTGCCCCTAGCTGAGACCTTTTGTGTAAGTGCCCGTAGTGAGCCGGTGTGTGTAACGTGCCTTTTGCTGGCCGTGTGTGTGTAAGTGCCCGTAGTGGCCCTGTGTGTGTAACGTGCCTGTAGCTGGCCGTTGGGGTAATGTGCCTGGTGAGCCGTGTGTGTAATGTGCTTTTAGCAAACCCTGTGTGTAGTGTCTGTAGCTGAGCCCTGTGGTGTGAACGTGCCGTAGCTGAGCGTGTGTGGTAACGTGCCCGTACGAGCCCCGTGTGTGTAACGTGCCTGTAGCTGAGCCGGGGGGTGTTAATGTACCTGTAGCTGAGGTTGTGTGTTAACGTGCCTGTGGCTGAGCGTTGTGTGAAAGGCCTGTGCTGAGCTGTGGTGGTAACGTGACTGTGGCTGAGCCGTGTGTGTGAAGTGCCTGTAGCTGAGCCGTGTGTGTGAAAAGTGCCCCGTAGTGAGCCGTGTGTGTAATGTGCCCGTAGCTGACCGTTTTTTGTGGGGTAATTGCCCGTAGCTGAGCCGTGTGTGTGTATGTGCGTGAGCTGAGGTGTGTGTAACGTGCCTGTAGCTGAGCCGTGGTGTAAGGGCCCCCGGGGCGAGCCGCGTGTGTTAAGTGCCCGTAGCTGGCCGGTTTTTGTAAAGTGCCTGTGTGAGCCGTGTGTGTGTAAAGTGCCTGTAGCTGAGCCGGGGGTTGTGTAACGTGCTGTAGCTGAGCCGTGTGTGTGTATAATGTGCCCGCAGCTGAGCCCTGTGTGTGTAAAATGCCTGTAGTGAGCCGTTGTGTAATTTTGGTGTAGCTGAGCGCGGGTTTTGTGTAACGGCCTGGGCTGAGCCCGGGTGTGTGTAAGTGCCTGGGCTGAGCCCCTGTGGTGTGTTTTTGGCGTGTGGTGTAATGTGCTGTAGGGCCGCGGTGTGTAATTGCTGTAGCTGAGCCCCGTGTGTGTAATGTGCTGTGCGAGCCGTGTGTGTGTAAGGGTTTTATCTGAGCGTGTGTTGTTTTGTGTGTAAGGCCTGAGCGTGTGTGTGTAATGTGTGTGTAGTGGGCCGTGTGTAACGTGCCCCGTAGCTGAGCCGTGTGTGTGAAAAGTGCCCGTAGCGGCCCCTGTGTGTAATGTGCCTGTAGCTGGCCGTGTGTGTGTAATGTGTGTGTAGCTGAGCCCTTGTAAAGTGCCTGTAGCTGAGGTGTGTAACGTGCGTGGAGTGAGCCGGTGTGTGTAAGTGCCGGAGTGAGCGGTTTGTGTGTAAGTGCCCCGTGCTGAGCCCTGTGTGTAAGTGCGTGTAGCTGGCCGTGTGTGTGTAAAAGTGCCCCGGGCGAGCCGGTGTGTGTGTAATGTGTGGGGCTGAGGTGTGTGTTAAAGTGCGTGCTAAGCCGTGGTGTGTAACGTGCCCGTGCTGAGTCGTTGTGTAACGTGCCTGTAGTGGCTGTGTGTGTGTAATGTGCCGTGTGAGCCGGTGGTGTAGTGCGCCTGTGCTGAGCGCGTGTGTGTAGTGCGGTGCTGACGTTGTGTGTAATGTGTGGGTGAGGTGGGTTTTTTGTAATGTCCTGTAGCTGAAAACCGTGTGTGTGTGTAAACGTGTGTAGTGAGCTGTGTGTGTGTAATGTGCCCCGGCTGAGCCGCGTGTGTTTTTAAAGTGTGGAGCTGAGCCCTGTTGTGTGTTTAGCCGTGTGTGTGAATGTGGTGTATGGCGTGTGTGTGTAAAGTGCCCGTGCTGAGGCCCATGTGTGTGTAATGTGTGTGTAGCTGGCCGTGTGTAAGTGCCCGTAGTGGCCGTGTGTGTGTAATGGCCTGTGCTGAGCCGTGTGTGTGTGTAACGTGCCCGTTGTGGCTGTGTGGTGTAATGTGCCTGTAGCTGAGCCGCTTGTTGTAACGTGCCCGGAGTGAGGCGTGTGTGTGTGTTGAGCCGTGTGTGTGAATGTGCGTGTATCTGGCGTGTGTGTGTAAAGGCTGGAGCTGAGCGTGTTTTGTGTAAGTTGCCTGTAGCGAGCCGGTGTGTGTTGTGCGCCCGTAGTGGCCGCGTGTGTGTGAATGTGCTTTTAGTGAGCCGCGTGTGTGTAATGTCCTGTAGCGACCGGGGTGTGTGGTAAAGGCATGTGCTGAGCCGGGGGGGTGTGTGTTGTGCGTAGCTGAGCGGGGTGTGTTAATGTGCCTGTAGCTGAGCCGTGTGTGTGATTGTGGTGTAGCTGAGCCCTGGGTAACGTGCCGTGCTGAGCCCTGTTTGTAAGTGCCTGTAGCTGAGCCCTTTTGAACGTGCCCGGAGCTGAGCGTGTGTGTGTGTAATGTGCCTGTAGTGAGCCCCCGTGTGTGTGTATGTGTGTGTAGCTGAGCCGTTTGGTGTAACGGCCTGTAGCGGAGTGTGTTGTGAAGTGCCCGGGCTGAGCCGGGGGGTGTGTAAAAGTGCCTGTAGTTGTGTGGTGTGTAATGTGCCTGTAGTGAGCCGTGTGTTTTTTAACGTGCCCGTGTGAGCCGGGGTGGGTGTAAAGTGTGTGCGAGCCGTGTGTGTAAAGTGCTGTGCTGAGCCGTGTGGTGTTTTGTGCCGTAGCTGAGCCCTGTTGTGTTTAGGTGGTGTAGCTAGCGTTGGTTTTTGGGTGTTATTGCCTTTTTGCTGCCCGGTTTGTGGTGTTTAAAGTGCCTGTAGCTGAGCGGGTTTTGTGTAAGTGCCCGTAGCTGGCCGTGTGTGTGTAACGTGCCCGTGGCTGAGCCAGTGTGTCTGTAAACTGCCTGTAGAAGGCAAGATGGGGGGGGCCGTGTGGGGCAAGTTTGCTGGAAAAACCCCGGTTTGGGTTTTGTGGTGTTACCGGGGGGGTACCTGACCTTTCCATATTGTACCCTCCATGGGAAAAAAAGTCCCCCTTTTTTTTCCGACCTCACAACTTTACATCCTGTGGTGGAAACCTTGAGATTTGTGTAGCAGGTTTATCACCAGGGGATCTGACATTTCCATTTGGTGACAGAACTTGCGATAAAAAACTGCGTTCCCGGTTCTCTTGGATAAGTAAACATGGAAAAAGTCTTGGGAGTTTAAAAATAGGGTAAACTGTCCTGCCAGGAGGAGGGGGTAATGGGGGAAAATGTCCCCTGCCCGGGGGGGAGTAAATAGGGGTTAACCTGTCCCTGCCAGGAGGAGGGTAACATGGGTAAACCTGTCCCTGCCCGGGGGGGGGAGTAAATAGGTAAACCCGCCCTGCAGGGGGGAGTAACATAGGGTAAACTGTCCTGCCGGGAGGAGGGTAACTAGGGGTAAATGTCCCTGCCAGGAGGGGGGTAACATAGGGGATACCTGTCCCTGCAGGAGAGTAGGCAAGCAGGCAATGACAGCATACGGCGGGTGGGGTGAGGGCTTGCTCCTTACATAGTTGATTTGTTAAAAAAAAAAAATACTTTTTTTTGAGCCCAAAAATATAACCTGAGCTTTTGGGGCTAAAGTAGAAACCTGTGGCTGGTGCCCCTTTCCCCTCAAACTAAAAAAATTTTCCCAATTGGCGATAAGAATAAAACCCGGATCCGTCTCATCGCCAGAAACCGTGTCCAAACCTGTAATATCGAATTTTACATAATTTCCAGGGCCTTCCCGAATTGTCTCAAAACCTTTGTGGCAACGGTTTTCCAGTGTCACCCCCTCTTACAGTAAAGAAAGATCTATGATGATGAGAAGACCCCCCCTTGTCTGGTTACAGGGGCCCCAGTGTAACAAGATCATGGAGATTTTGTACTTGAGTCACGTGTGTTTATATGGTAATTTCTCATTTATTAGCCTTTTTTGAAGCTTGGTTGTCAATCCACCCCTTCCTCCCAAACCAATTGGTCGCCTCCCCCTGCACCTGCTCCCGCTAGTATGTCCCCATACACTGGAGCCAAAACTGTACCCCAATATTCCCTGTTGTGGTCAGCAAAGATTTGTTAAAGGTTAAATTTTGTGTTTGTCTGAGTTTCGCTTTTTTGATGTATGCTTCAATTTTATTTGCTTGGTGAGCTGCCCGAAATTTAAATAGGCCTGAAAAATTGGGGGGCTCAATTTTATTGCAGTGCTATCAATATTTACCTGTGAAGTAGGGGCCCCGGGTTAGCAGGGTATTTTTAGCGTCCCCTCCACCCCCAGGGGCCACCTCATCACCCCACCACCCGGTTCTTGTTAAAGAAAAATTTAAAAAATCCTAAGGTTTTTTTGGTTTTTATATTAACATGTACTTAGGGTGATGAAAAAAAAATATGTTGTGTGTATATAAAAATTTTTGTTCACTTACAAAAAAAAAGACTGTTCTACACAACAAGTTAACCCATGTTATCAACTGCAAAATGAACATGTATGTGTAGGTATATACTGTATACAGCCCCCTATAGTTGTATGCTTTATAATGAACACGAACATTTTTGGACTTCAGTGGGGAAAAAAGTATTTAGTCAGCTCCCAAAGTTGTGCAAGTTCTCTGACTGAAAAGATAAGAAAGGCCTGTAATTGACATCATAGGTCGATATCACCTATGAGAGACAAATGAGAAATTTAATCCAGAAATCACATTGTGTTTATTTGGGAAAGAATTTTATTTGCAAAAATTTTGGTGGAAAATTTGTATTTGGTACCTACAAACAAGCAAGATTTCTGGCTCTCACAGACCTGTGACTTCTTCTTTAAGAGACTCCTCTGTCCTCTGTCTGTATGTTTTTCCATTTTCTAATTATTGCTCCCCAGTTGATTTCTTCACACCAAGTTGCTTGCCTATTGCAGATTCAGTCTTCCAGCCCGTGAGGGCTACAATTTTTTTTCTGGTGTCCTCCGACAGCTCTTTGGTCCTTCACCATAGTGGAGTTTGGAAGTTTTGACTGTTTGAGGTTGTGACAGGTATTTTTTTATACTGATAACAAGTTCAAACAGGTGCCATTACTAAGGAAATGAGTGGAGGACAGAGGAGCCTCTAAGGCCCGTTTCAACGGCTTATTTCCGACGGATTTGTGCGCCGTATTGAGCTCACAAATTCCGCGTGAATAAGGGGCGGGGGCGGGGCCGGAGGCGGCGGGGGCGCCGCTCCCGGCCCATTGGACAATGCATTGTTTACGGCTCTCCGCGCCGTAAATAATGTGCTTTGTCACTTTCTCCCCCGCGGCGGATTTGCCCGAGGGGGGAAAGAAGCGATGGAATCCACTGTTCTCTATGAGAGCAGTGGATTACCGTAATGACTCAGACGGATTGGCGCCGTATTGAAGCGCAAATCCGGCGCGGAAAATACGGCGCCAATCCGTCGGCAAATAAGCCGTGTGAATGGGGCCTTAAAGAAGAAGTTACAGGTCAAGTGGAGCCAGAAATCTTGCTTGTTTGAAAGGTGACCAAATTTCTTATTTTCCACCATAGTTTGCAAATAAATTCTTTCCAAATCACTCATGTGATTTTCTGGATTTGATTTCTCAAATTTTGTCTACATATTTGAGGTCGACCTATGATGTCAATTACAGGCCTCCTCTCTTTTTAAGTGGGGAACTTGACTGACTAAACCCTTTTTTTCCCCATGTATTCACCTCATATTTGAACTTCATTATTGGACAAAAACGTCACAATTTGGGCAATTTTATACCATAAGAAGACTGTGTTGTTTCTATAGAGCTCTTAATTGCATAGTTAAATTCCCGTCACTTTGTTGTAATTTTTCAAGAATTAAATTAATGATAATTCTTTTTAATTTGGACCAGCTGCTTCACGTTGCCCTTTTCACAAACTCTTGAAGCCCAGAGCTCACTGGGGGCCTTACCACAGCAGTAACCATATAGTCCAGGCCAGCATGAAGGCAATAAAAGCAATAAGAACGGCTGGTATTGGGGGGGAGGGTGTTTTCATTCCTGCTTTCCCCTCATCTTTTCAGAAGTTCTTCAGTGTCACTGGACAGCCTCACACTAAAAGATTCCCTATATGCATTCCCCTTTTACTCCTCCTGGCAGCGCTACTTTTCATCACCAGTGGCTAAATCTAATTAAAAATCAACAATTATTTTACAGTCTGCCATGAAATGCAGCATAAGAAATCCACCATGGCTCCAACCCCCTGGACCAACACTTTGGTGGCCTAGACAAATTATTTTCCACCCTTGCCGATTTATTTCACAAGATCCGGTCAGGCAGATTCACCTTCCCCTTCACGAGGGGTGGGACCACTAGATTTCCCCGTATTACTTATCGCTTTTAGCAAATTGCATTATCGATCTCTTTCCTGTTGGTAAAGTTGGGGGATAGGTTTCTTTTGAATCTTGAATCTCGCCCCTTTCCCTCGCCTGTGCTCACAGTAGGGGTGACAATAAAAACTTTCCTAATATCCACTCTCTTCCCTTCAGTGATCATTATTTTCTAAATTTAATATTTCTCTAAACCAGGTCTTCTTTGTCTTGTTTTGGGAAATCTATCTTTCCAGAATGTAGGGCCAGTGCTAGTCTATGCTCCCACCTTGGTCTTGTAAGTGACATCTGCCACTTCTTGTCTATAAGCGGAGTCTGTCCTCCAGCTGAACTAACTTCTGCTTAATCCCGCATTGGTGACTGGTACTGTAGAACACTTAACAAGTTTCTACCAGTCTTTGACACTAAAACTTATTTAATGGGCAGCTTCTTCCTTTTAAAAACTCTGTGTTCAATATTCCTATCAATGGTTCCTCAGTCTTTGGGGTACTGAGGGAGTGTTAGGCTGATGAGGTTTCCTGTCTTTTTCAATATAAATGCGAATTGGACTTGGGGCATTCCATTCTCCTGGACTATTACTGGTCTCATATTTATTGCCGCATAGATCCTCTTTCTTGGTGCAGAAAAAAGAACAAAGTTTTATCGAGATGGTGTAGGACACCTGATATAATACATCAAATATATCCAGTTTCTTCAGGTATTTGCTGGAGATACCCCAAACCTTGGAAGGATCTTATTTTCATATTTGGTAGGGCTGCCCGGACATTACGTCTTCTTGGCAGGCTGTTTTTTCTTTATATAGTAAATTTTCGAGGTCTGATGTGGTCTGTGGTCCAAGGAATAGGTCTCTTGTCCCTTAAAGGGGAAACTGTTGCAAAATTTTTTTTTTTTTACTTATTAAATCAAGGGGGGGGGGGGGGGACCTGATCCTATTTTTTTCCTCTTACCCTTTTTTTTAGACATTCTTGCTTGAACTGCTTTAAAGCGTCAGAGAGATACTTTGCAGCAGCTTATGGCACTTGAGCCTTAAACTGTTTTCGTCCCAAGATTCTATAGAAGAGTTTTCTTTGCTTTTGCTGTGTGCCCGGGGAAGATATCACTGTGAAGGGAGGGGAGAGGGGGAGCTGTGAATCTCCTTTGTGATTGGGGGATCCTGTGTTATCTTTTTCCTTTGATGTCTCCTTTCGTTTGCCCCTCCCCTTTTTATATAATGAACGACACTGAAACTCTCCCTCTACAGAAAAAGGTCGACTTTATTGGCCTAGTGGCCAAATGAAAAACGCAGGACAAGAATCAATAAAAAATACTGAAAAGTAAATATGGAAAATTTTAAAAAAAAAAAAAACCCAAAAAATTTTTAAAAAAAATGTTAAATAAAAAGTGATTTTAAAAAATAAAATCATTTTTTGATGCCCCATTCCCTTTAAGTCGGTCCTGCTGTTTGGGTTTAAAGGGGTGTAGAGCATTACCTTTCTGCCCCGGGGGAAACGACAGCAGTTATAGGAAGGGGTAGGTCTCCTCCCAAAGGGTGCTTTTTTTGGGAAAACTTAATACATTCAATGATTGGGGGAACTTATGGCTATTTTTGATGACAACGACTTCCAGATTCTTAACAACCATGCAGTATTGGATTTTATTCAAGGATTGTGACAAGTTTTGCTCAAGGATGACTTACCAGAGACTTTAGACACATGGTTTAATTTCTCTCTTTGAAAGTTTTCATTACTTTCTGGTCACCTTCTTTTTCCTCATTCTCCTTTGTTTTTGCCATTGTCTAATTTACTTTTGTTTAGTGCACTTTGGGCCACATGTATGAATCCCCCGGGTCGGGGGGCACCTTTCGCAGTTTTCCGGCGAATCGCGCCGATTTATGTCGGGGCCAGGGGCGCCATACAACAATGTAAAGTCCACCGCGCCCCGCCCGTGTTTTTGGCCCCCAGTGCGGGCCCCGCGCCATGATTCGGCGCGGAGGTGTGGGTAAAACATGCGGGGAAAAGTTCCCCCCACGCTGGCAGTGTTTAGGCGCATGCGGGGACCGAGGGGAGTGCGGCGCTGCGCCAAGATTCGCCCCGGAGGTAGCGGACTATACATGCGGGGGGAAAAATTCCTGCCCTGCCCGTGTGTGTGGGGCACATGCGGGGAATGGGGGCAGTGCGGACTTGGCGGTGCGGGACTGCGCCCAAAAAAACGTTCCGATGCGAGAAAGGCTAGAAAGCGAGAAAAATCATTTCCCTTCGGTGGGAGTATGAATCAAAAAATGCCCTTTTTAAGGCGTTTCAAAATTTCAGGAAAAAGCTGAAACCCCAAAAAATAATAAAACAAAAACATTTCCCAATTTCCTAATTCAAGAATTAGGTTTGGAAATTTTCGGGGGAAAAACAGTCTTTAAAATTTAGAAAGCTATTCTGATTGGTCGGCATAAACCGGCAATCAGAATAGGGCGACGTGAACATTAAAACCCTTTTGGGGGAATTTGACCCCAAAAGAAACCCGGGGGATAGTTCAAATCAGTAAAATGTGAAAAAAGTGATTGGTTAAGCTAGGGGGTCGGGTGCTCAGCCAAAACAGAAAAAGGAGGACAGAGACCCATTAAAAACCCATAAAGGGGTATTTTAACAATAGAATAGGAGCGACAAAGTCCTTATTCTACGGAGAAGTTTGGACCAATCAAAAAACCAAGGGGGGACAGTTCAAAAATACAGTAAAAAGACAGAAAAGGCGATTGGCTGAGCTAGCGGTGCTTGGATATCCCAGCCAAACAGAGCGCGAGCTACTTCTCCATTATGTCTATGGGAGATGGGCGCTTGAAATCAACGGTTTGTCGCCGAATGGCGTAATAGGGAATTGCAATGAGAGAATTCCCCGGGAAATACAGAATTCAAATTGTTTAAGCTATTCTCATTGGTCGGCATAAACCGCCAATCAAAATTGGAGCGACAATGTCCATTTAACCTATGGAGGAAAATTGCCCAACAGATAGGAGGACAATGTCCCATTATACCCTAGGAGAAAAATTGCCCAATATATTCAAAGGGGGGAAGTTAAAAATAAAATAAAAATGCAGAAAGAGCTGATTGGTTGAAGGGGAGGGGCTGTCCGTTTAGCCAATCAGAGCGCGAGTACTTTCTCATAGAGTTCTATGGGGAAAGGGGAAATTTGAGCGCGCTCTGTGATTGGCTAATTTAAAAATTTGCGCGGTTATTTGGAAAAATGGGGAGCGAGCGGCTTTTTGGGTTTTCTAATGAATCAGAAATCAAAACTGACATGGCCGAAATCAAATTAAAGCTACAGAAGTTGCCCGTGTGTTTTTTAAAAGAATAATAATATGGGGGTAAATGAAAAAAAAAATTTAAATCAAAAATCATGTTTATTTCTTTTTTTTTCTTTTTACCCAAGGTCAATTTTGGGGTGTAACAAAAATAAAAAAAAAACATGTTTTTTTTTTTAAATTTTTTTTTTGGTTCCCCCCTATTATCATTGTTTTATATACACATCAGGAAAAATTTTTTGTTTATATTTGATTTGGCGTGTACAGTTTGATTTTGATTGATTAGAAAAAAACCCCTGGAGCGTCGCTCACTTCCCCTTGGTCCAAAAACGGCCCTCTTTTAACTTGCCAATCCAGAGCTCTCTCGGAATTTCTTTTTTCCCCCTAGAACTCTTGGAAAGTAGCCGCGCTCTGATTGGTAAGGGAGAGCCCCCGCCGTTCAACCAACAGCTCGTTTCTGCATTTTTTACTGTATTTTGAACTGTCCCGCCTTTGATTTGATTGGTAAAATTTTTTCCCTAGGATATAATGGGTCATTGTCACTCCTATTCTGATTGGTACTGTTGTTGGTACTTTAGGCTTCAATTGCTTTTTTTAAGCAGGAGTTTATTTGAGGTGTGCACACTTATTCTGCAGAGTCTAATTTTTTACATTTACAATTCGTGTGCCTTATTTTTGGTACTGATAGGGCTGAGCTGTCTTATGGACAGCTCAAGTACATTGTGACTTACTGCTACGTAACTGTTTCTTACAAACTTTGTATGGTTGTTCATATACTTTGTATTGCATGGTCTTTGCTTTATATGCTTTGTTTTACATTTTCTACTTTAATAAACTTCCTCTCGGAATTTAAAAAAAAAAATGACTTATTGTTTGACTTACATTTTTTTGTTCAAAACATTTTTTAAGAATTTTTGGTTATATATTATTTTTATTTTCCATATCACTTTCAATATATATATTTTTTTTCCTATTCAACAAAACTTTTATCAAAAGACTCAGCAGAAATACAAAGTACAAGATTAAGGACTAAAAGAGGTAAAATAATGCAGCAGTCATACGACACATTTGTGGTGGAAAATAAGTAACAGCGTGTGTCTTGTGTATCCAAGACCTAGAAACATATGCAAATATGGTCAATAATAAACTCAATAACGAGGAAGTCGGGGAAGAGGAAAAGGGAGGGGAAGAGGGAAAGGAAGGGAGGATTGGAGCTGAAGAAGAGCATACAAGCAATGAAGAACAGATTTACACCCTAAGTGGACAGAAGCGAGTGTGGTTGCTGCACTCTCATGATCAGGCTAGTGATCAGTGTGAAGGTCGCCCTCCCAGGACGGGGAAGTGCCCAGTCCCAGCAGGGAGAATAGCCACCCCACCCGATCAGCTCAGCATATGCATATGTGTTGCCGGCAGTATAAAAGTATAACCTCATTTATAGGCCACAGAATAAAACCATAAGAAAAAACTGTGAATAATAAACAAAAGTAAAACTCAGCCACTGGCTCACCGTCTTCTCCATACCCTATTAGAGAGCCCAAGAGGAAGTCTCACCGCCATAACCAATCCTTCTTATATCCCGAATAAGCCTCTCCATCAGCTCCAAAGCTTCCCACTGAGTTACAAAATGTGATCCAATCCCCCCATGTCTGCAGATACTGACTGTAGCGCATTGGGGAATCTGATCTGAACTCTTCCAACCGTTGGGGAGCATGAACCTCTCGCAACCAGTCCGATATGGATGGGCTTGTGGTGGATAACCAGAGTCTAGGGATTACAAGTTTGGCTGCGAGTAATCAGAAGATAAGGAGATGTGATTTAAGAAAAGCGGTGGGCTGTGGGAAGTCAAACAGGAGTACTGTAGCAGGACAATTCTGAATTGCAATTCCCGTGACCTTGTAAATTATGCTACTCACCCCCCTCCAGAAAGGTTGCAGAGAAGGGCAACCCCATCAAATATCGGTCATGGTGCCCCTCTCCCTTTTACACCGCCAGCAGATCGCCGGAACAGATGGGGAGAATAGATTGTGTAATGCTGGGACTCAGTACCATCTGGTAATAATTTTATAGTTGAGTTTGTAGGCCCTGGAAGACACCGATGATCTATGGGTCAGTTTGAACATTTTAGACCAGTCAAGGAGTTCCCTTTCCCAACTGCTTTGAAAAGACAGCTTGGTCGAGGATCTGGAATTGATCAGTAGTTTGTATAAGCCTGAAATGGCTCGCCTTTTAGAATATCTTCCAAGGCACCACAACTCAAAGCTGGTTAGGGGTCCCTGTAACCTGTACATTTTTCTCCAGCTTGCGTGGAAGCTGCGTAGTTGATAGTAGTGGAGCCTGGAAAATTGTGTCGTATTTGTATTGCCTACCAATGCTTCATACTCCATCAGTGCCCCGGAGGTGAGTGTCTGGTCGAAAACTGAAGCGACCGCGCCAGTCCCCAATAGATGGGAGAGGGCTGAGGCAAGAGACTCGGGGACTACAGGGTTACCTAGCAGCGGAGTACATGGACCTCGATGTGTATCAGACCTAATTTCACAACGTAAGACCTAAATATCAGGGCCGAGGTATAGTAATCGCGGGAGGACATTCATCTTTAATATGTTTATGCGACCTAGCCACGAAAAATCCTTTTTGTCCCATTTTAAAAGGTCTTGTTTAATCTTGGATAGCAAAGGAGTGAAGTTTAAATCTAGGATTGTGTCAGGGTTTGAAGGTATATGGACCCCCAAATACCTAAATGAAGAATCCTCCCACGAGAGGGGAAAGGTAGCTCTCATATGGGACAAAGCATTTGTCATATTTATTTTATGGTTGGTAAAGAGGCCATATTCGTCAATTACCCCCAACGCAGCCGGAAGTGAGGAGGAGGTGGGGTTCCCTGGGTAGAGGAGCAAATCATCGGCAAAAGCCGAGCACTTGAATTAGTGATCGCCCATCTGGATCCCCGGCACCCGATGGTTGCTACGCAGTGCCCACAACAGGTACTCTATGGCCAGAATATAGAGAATGGGGGAGAGGAGGCATCCCTGTCTGGTGCCATTTCCAATCGTCAGGGGAGCGGACAAGACCCCATTTACCCTAATCTGGGCTTGGGGAGAAGCGTACAGGGCCTATACCTTCCCCCGCATCACCAGCCCCAGACCCAAAGACTCCAGCACCCCACTCAGAAAAGGCCATGCGATCCTATCGAAGGCCTTCTCTGCGTCGAGCGACAAGAGAAGACACTAGATCTTCCGTGATCGGATGTGCTGTATCAAGGAAAAGGTCTTCAGAGTATTATCTCTTGCCTCTCTGGAGGGCACGAATCCCACCTGATCCGGATGAACAATGGCGCTAAGTAGCGGATTGAGTCTATTTGCCAGCAACTTGGCAAAAAGTTTCGCCTCCGGGTTAATTAAAGATATAGGACGATAGTTCTGGCATTGTGATGGGTCCTTGCCCTCCTTTGGAATCACCACAATGTGGGCTCGTAGGAAAGCTGGATCAAAAGGGGTCCCTACAGACGCCTCACTGAATGCCCGGAGCAGGGGGGTAGGACAGTTCAGCTTTGAGGGCTTTGTAGAAAATGGCCGTGTAACCATCCGGGCCCGGACTCTTGCCAACAGGCAAAGACTGTATAGCTGTCAACAGTTCCTCTTCAGAGAATTGCTCCTCCAGAGAGGCAAGAAATTTAGCAGAGACAGGGGGGAGAGCCGTCCGAGTCAGATAATCACGATGTGAGGTTCTAGGGACATCAAGAGGGGGGAGGTTGTAGAGCCTGGAATAGTATTCATGAAAGACCTTCAGGATATCTTCCATGAGGTGAACGACTCTTCCCTCCGGGGTTTAGATGGAGGGAACGTACAGTGCGGCTCTTCCGTCTCTAAGCGCGTGAGCCAAGAATTTGCCCGGTTTGTTACACTAAGAATAAAAGGAACTGGCGCACATTTGCCGATATCTTTTATGCTTGTGTTCCATTAATTGAAGGACATCATGGCGAATCTGGACGATCGTTCTTAAATCCGACTCAAGACCCGAGGCTTTATGGTTGGCCTCCATGGAAGCGAGTCGCGTCAGGAGAGATTGAAGTTTGGCCGCAGCCTCTCTCTTGAGGCGAGCGCCATGTTTAATTAGTACTCCGCTAAGGGAGCATTTTAACACCTCCCATTGAATTTGAGGAGGAGTTGGATCAGAGGAGTGGGTCGAGAGGAAGATGTCTATGGAGCGTTGAAGGTCTGATAAGCAGAGAGAATCGGAGAGGAGCATTTCGTTCAGCTTCCATGAGAAAGCCGGCCGGTGAAAGTGTGGGAGGGCCAAACCACAATGAACAGGAGTGTGATCAGAATGTAGAACATTCCCCACTGAGGCTGACCCCACATATCGTAGAAGTGAATGCTGTGGCAAAATATAATCTATACGTGTGTAGGAGTTATGGGGGAAGGAGTAAAAAGTGTAGTCCCTGTCCTGGGGATGTAGCAGTCTCCACACGTCCACCAGCTGCATATCATGGAGATGCTTCCTGACTTTATTAAAGGTATGATAAGCCACCGACGAACGCCTGATCGAGGAGTCCAAGAGGGGATTTAAAGCCAAATTCAAGTCCAGGATAATTTGTCCCTGAGCTAAACTAAGCAGAGCATCAAATGTCTTATTCAGAAAGGTCAGTTGGCCTATGTTAGGTGCATATACATTAACCAATATATATACCTGACCCTGAAGGTTAATTTTAACAAAGAGAGCCCTCTCATCCTCATCCCGGTATGTATCCAGGATCTGGACTGGGAGTGATTTATGGAAAAAAATGGCCACCCCCCTAACTTTAGATGAGGAATGGCTGTTATGGCACCAGACAAGGAAATACCTATTGCGATAGGACTGGATATGTGAGGAGAGAAGATGGGTCTCTTGAAAAAAATACAATGTGAGACTTCTGTTTATGAAGGTGGTATAGGGTTTGTGACCTTTTTTTCGGGGATTAAGTCCCTGACGTTAAGGGGACAAAAAGCGTAAGCCCTTTTAATTTTGCAATGGGTAAATGAGGGGAAAACCCCCCAAATATTATGGAGCTTTTTTCCCATTCGCCAGCCACGAGCCAAAGGGAAACAATCAACAAACAAAAACCTCAAAAGTAAAACCAACAAAAAAGGGGCCCGGGGTAACTAAAGGGGGGCGATACCCTAACTGCAACAGACATTTGGCAATCCCAAATGACCAACCTAGATGGGGGACCTGCAACGAAAAGGGCGAGAAATAAGACAAAAGCAAGCAGTAGTTTAACAAAAATTTGGGGGTTCTACACCACGGGGAGATTTGCATCGCCACCATCCGAGACCTAAGATAAAACTTTTGGAACCCCTCACCTCGCCCCAGCCGCCATTTTGGACCACGTAGGGGTCTTTGCTCTCGGATCGCCCCGGGAAGGGGACATTTTGGGAAACCCCGACCCAAAAGCTTCCGTTTAACGGGCCCTCACCCATTTTTTTGGCAAGAAAAGCATACAAACAAACATAACCCCAAAATAAACATCTAGGCCTCTGGCCACAAACCTATACTTTTAAGATGCCCCTCTACCGTATCTGATCAAATTTCCAGCACCACCAAAACAGTACTCACAAATCCATACACGTACGGTTTTTCCCCAAGCCTCCGGGGCCAGGCCTCTCTCCACTCGCTGCTCCACTCTGCAGTACAGCCACCCCCCCTTAACACCTGCAGGTTGGGGCTTCATAGCCATCCAGGAACGGCTAAAAAACCTGGCCTGGAACTGGGGACGGCCCCCCACCCAAGCTATGCCCCCCGGAAAGGGGAAACCCCAATAATACCCCCCCAAAAACCATCAGTAACCTGGGGCACTGACGCTAAATGGTTCCCTTTCCCCCCCACAACCCCCAGATATTCGGGGGCACTTTTGCAGCAAGACGACCCACCTATGGCAGCAACAGGCAACTACTTTGGGGCCATCTGCTACTATCCCCCCCCTGATAAAGCCTGTAGGTTTTCTCACATTGCCCAGGCTCCTCCGGGGTCAAAGCTCCTTTTTTTGGGCAACGTTTTCCCTTTAAAAACCCTCAGGGCAGAGACAACATTTTCCCCCGTACGTCCTGGGGGACTCATACCAGCACCACCCATAGGGGCAACACCCCGGGTCGGGTTCGCTATACACAATGGCCTTTTGGGGGCGCACCTGACCCAAAAACTGCTACCTCTTTGTCGCAGGTTCATGAGAGACCAAAACCCCCCTTTCAAAACCACATCGCCTCACTGAAAACTTTGACAGACTACTTTACCGGGCGTTTCTTAATACCAAGGACACATTCCCCGTTCACCCCCCTTGCTTACGGGCCGTCTACACAGCCCCTCGCAAAATGTGGGCGTGTTCCCTGCACATCCCCTGTAACCGTCTCTAAGGGAGAATTTTTGAACCTTTTTCAGGTCACTCCTTATTTTGCACACCATCCATTTTCACATTGTCCCTTTGGGAGTCAAGACAGACACTTTTTTAACATAGGGACAGCAGACTCGGGCTGTAACAGCACCCACCTGAAGGTCACCAAAAACCCCGGGGGCCCCACCCCTCTGTGAAAACTTCTACACACTTCTCTATTACCTGGGTATCCCATTAGCAACCCCCCTATACAGTTTTCACCCCCCAAAAACTTTACTTTCCTTACAGCATATCAGCAAACCTGTTCGGGAAACCTCACCAACCTCACGACATATGGCGGGTTTTCCCCTTCAACGGGGGCCCCACAGACGCCTCTCCTATAACGCGTTCCCACATTACTGCAACAACAAGGAGACACTTCCTCCACATCCCCTTATCTATCTCCAAGGAAACTCTCAGTATACCTTTGTTATCTCGGGGATACTGCTAAAACCCCACATAGGAAATTCCTTGCGTTTACCTCACTTCATTACTAGGGATTTCCTTCCATTGAGGTTCAAACACTCTCACCTGCCCCCACAGCGCCTGAGCGAACCCTTTTTTCTGGTCTAGCGGCTCCCTTTTCCTTTCCCCTACAGTCACAGCAATCTTTGGGACCACTGCAAAAACTACGGGAAATACAGCCACCATTGGAGCCTTTTGAACCACTCACACATCTCCCAGCATGCTTTTCCCTTCATTCCCACTGCAAAATCAGCATCATCCTTACACTGAACACTGACCATTCCCGGGTCCTTTCCCCACACTGCAATAGAGACTCTTCACAGATTGTGTGTTCCCAGGGTCAATAACCACACATTCACCCCCCTAGTCCCTCACATCCAGGGTTTGCCTTCTCCCTTTCGGGCAACACACTGGCCGTTTTCCCCCCGGCAACTCAATCACCTTTTCCCCACCACAACGCACCTGTTTCTACTGGCAACCAATCACTCCAGGGAACTGTATTGACAGCACCAGTCTCAGGATTGCTATAAACCCCCAAACATACCACACCTGCACACCCATTGCTTTTCCACCAAACCAATAGGGACAGACCTAAACTTGCACGTTACCCTCCTTACACACAGTGCCGGGCAGGGGTAAACACTTTGGGACGGAAACCAGACATTTCACACCAGCGCCATGCACTCATTCTCCAAGTTTTTTCCAGCAGGAGATGCAGGGGAAAACCCGTTGCTATCGGCAACCACAGTAATCCCCAAACTGTGGGGTAGCACATTTCTCCAGATGGTCATCCCCCACAGGACATCATCCTCTGCAATGCTCCCAGTACTTTTAGCCACGCCTCTAGGGGCACACTTTGCTTGTCTGCTCTACAGCTGGTGCTGGTTTCTGCAGAGGCTAATTCACACCTGCAGCTAATCACACATAGCCCTGACAGCCATACCTCCGGGGGGCAGACCTGAGCTGCTCTCTCTACTGCTGTAGTCACTTGTACACACAGGGGCACAAACTGAGCTAACCTGTCACACAGCAAATTCCCCTCCGCTTTGTGGCCCCAGGTCTGGTCACATGCATAGTCTTACACACTGGAAGTAACAGGGGGTTTACCATCTCCCACGGCAACACTGCTCAATCATTAATCCATCAGACTTCACCAGTCCATTTATCCAGTCCCGCCACTGCTCTCGGGCTCTTCTGGCTTGGCACATATCTGGGCTTCCGTTTAGCCCAGCCAAGTCCCCCATAGATCATGAATAGACCTACATCCCCCAAAAAAACAAAACCAACCCCCACTGGAGCAGTCCCCTTTCCCGTTTGTCTGGGTTCAAAAATGGGTGCCCTGCGACTTCCATGTCACCATGGGGGGGGCTGCATCCACCTGAACTCCAGAGCTTTGGGGGTGTATCCACTCTGGGCCCCTTTGTGAGGGCAGTAGGAGCACACTCTCCACTCGTCACCCCCAAAATCCCTGCGTTTGGTTGCTCCGGGAACAACCACATCCGGCCCCGGGCGACTGTGTTTTTTTGGGCCTTGGAAAACCCAGGGCCTCTTGCAACTGACAGCCCTCCAGCACATGCTACTTTAAGCACCTCTGCACCTTTTGGGTGTTTATCCTTTGGGAGCTGTTTTTTTTAAAATTTTTCCCCGGACTCCCAGCCACAAGGGGTTTGGATTGAGGTGATCCCCTTTCTCAACTGTGGAATTGGGGGTTTAAATGGTTTAACCCCTCAGGCTGCCTTCAACTTTTGCTTGGAGCTTTTTTATTTTTCCTTTCTCAGGGGGCAGTCAGCTCCCCCAACTCCTTCAAGATTGCCCCAGCTGGGAAGAATTCTTCCATGGGGCCAAACAAAACAATTCAGGTAGCAACACAGCTTTTTAAAAAGCACAGACTGTATCCCCGGGGGTTTTCCTCCTCCTCCACTGAGCAAACAGTCCTTCAGACCCGAAAACAACAGTAAGGCCTCCAGCCTTTTTTCTTCCTGCAGCAGTCCTATGCAAACGCATTTTTCTGCACCGTCAATTATGCCAAAATTTGCCTGCGCCATCCTCCACCATAGTAACACCTACACTCGTCCCGCCGCCATCTTTGGGCCCCCGAGGGGGGCTTTAGCTCCGGGTCGCCGTCCGGGGAAGGACAGTATTGGCACACCGACACCCAAACTCGTTTAAACTGCCTCACCCATTTTTTTTGGCACAGAAAAGCATACAAAACAAACATAACACAAATAAACATCTAGGGCCTCGGCCCCTAACTATACATTTTGAGACCCCTCTACCTTTTGTCTGGATCTAATACCACACCACCAAAAAAATGACTCACAAATCCCTAAAACTGTACAGCTTCCCCAAACCTCCGGGGGGCCCGAGCCTCTCTCCAGCTCTGCTGCTCCACTCGCAGGTTTGCAGGCCACGCCCCTTAACACCCGCAGGTTAGGGTTCTATAGCCATCCAGGGAAATGGCTAAAAAACCCGGGCCCGGGAACGTGGGGGCGGCCCCCCCACCCAACCTATGACCGCCCCGGGGAAAGGGAACCAAAAAGCCGCATAGCACCTACAACAACATGTTCAGTAACCCCAGGCTACGACGCTAAATGGGGTTTCCTTCCCCCACCGAACCCAATATTCGGTGGGACGTTTGCAGCAAGACGACTCCACCTAGTGGCAGCAACAGGGAAAACATTGGCCCGTCTGCACAATTGTAAGGCATGGATATAGGAACTAATAAATCTAAAAATAACACATACTTAGCCAGTGTTTTTTCAACTCCATCCCCCAAACCCACTAACAGGTCCGGTTTCGGGGTTGCACAGGGGAATAATTCTGTCAGTCATTCTGGAGAGATCCTGAAAACCTGACCTGTTAGTGGGTCTTGAGGACTGGAGTTGAGAAACACTGATCTAGGCCATGCAAGAAAGTCACTGGAGAGGACATCTGAGGGCCGTGGATGCTCCAATGTTTGCCAGGGAGCAAATCATAGGCCCCATTAGTCAAGCGTCCAAGCAGATTAAAGAAGACAAAAAATCTCAAAACCACTGAGCAAACCGGGCCTCGGGGCAGGGCAGATACTGGGGGAGGGCTCACCACCCACAAATCCACAGAACCATCAAAAATAAAAATTGGGGCCGTTGACCGGGGAGATACTTTAAAAATGAGGCTCCCTTTGTGCTGACTATCCAGATCCCCGACGTCGCCTAGACCCTGGGGTGCGGGTTTTACAAGCGGGGGGCCCCCTTGGTATCCAGCAGTTTTGGCCGACCCAGGGTAGGGCTCATGATTAGCCAGTGACCATTTTGGGAGGGCCCCTCGGGGGGGGCCCAGAGCCCAATAAGGGGGAAGACTTCCATGGAACGGAAGGTGATCATCTTTTCAAGTCTTGACCTGGAAACGAAAAGGGAAACCCCCACTGTAAAGGGGAAAATTATTGATTGGAGGGCTGCCAAAAAAGTTTTGAGTGCTGCTCTCATGCGAACAGTGGACAGATTAACTGAAAGGGCCAGCTGGACCCCCCCAAACTCAATTGCGGGATCAGACGGGGTTTGCGATAATCTCCTCTTAAAGGGGTTTTTGCCACGATCTAATTTCATACCCCTGTATCCACTCTTTAGCCTGTTGCTCAAAGCGGCGTGTTGATTTGTTTGAATTGAAAATCTGTGACCCAGCAGATGACCCCACCCGGCCTTTCCTCTCTGTAGTCAAAGAAAGGTCTGTTAAGCAAAAAAATTGTAGTACTGAGAGGTAAAGTTTTTTTCCCCAGGGAAAGGGTCCCAGGTTTAAATCCCCGCGGAACAAAAACCTATGTTTTGGATTTTTTTCTCTTCATCAATGCACACACCTCATTGAGGTTTCTTTTTTATTTATTTGCACTGTTTGACTAATTACCAGGGAGCACAGAGGATGGGAGTAGAGTGACAGCACCTGGGGTTTGAACACTCAGTAGCTGCCTGAGAGTTGAGGTGATGTCTGAGCATGTGCGACCAGGACTGAGTAGCTCTCAGCCCTGGTCGTATCCCCTGGAGACGAGCTGTAAACGATGGATCACTAAAGGAGCAGCTAAAACAAAAACGTTGCAGAATTTGTAATAATAATGAATGGTGAAAATGTTTGTTACTTCATTTGCAAGCTTCCCACGTCAATTTTACCTCGTGGCAAAACCCCTTTAAGGGTAAAATGATTAATCCTGCAGATAATATCCCACGGGCGTGCAGGGTCTGTACTTTGCAGGTGCAATGCCCTGTGGGCCCTATCAAATTCAATGACTGTCTCCTCCGGCCACCCAAGGATTCGGATAAACAGCATTGTTAAAGTAGAAGTGAGCTTGTCCTGTTTGATAGATTCCGGGAGGCCTCGCAGTCTCACATTGTTCCAGCGGCTCCTGTTCTCCAAGTCACCCAATTGGTTGGTGAGCTGAAGCTGCTGCAAGGTCTGTTCACTTATGGAGGACTGTAAGGTAGTGATGAGAGCGGATGTCGACTCCTGAGCTTTTTCAAGCTGACGGACTCTTACTTGGAGATCTGCTACATTAGCTTGGACCGGACGAAGGTCTTGTCTTCAGGACTGTCTCAGGTCCTGAGCTAGGAGATGTAGGTCTTGTTTGGATGGCAAAAAGGAAAGCAGAGCTCTCGGCTCTGGGTGAACTTCCAGAGCGTGGGCCGCATCCTCAGGCGGTAAGAGGCCTGGAGTCTGAGATAAGGGCACCGCCCCAGGTCTACGAGGCGAGAGTGGCAAGAGTTCGAATCTATTTTCATGATGTGAAGGACTGCCACCCCAAGTAGGTGAATTAGAACGGGACGCCCGTGGGGTATTAGCACTCAGTGGGTCACTCGTCTGGGCTCGGGGGTCGCACGGGTCGCCCGTCGGAAACAGGGCAGCAGGAGGGCCCCCAGTGCCAGAGGGAGTGGAGTAAGACCCATCACCTCTTCCCCCCAGAGCCCCAACACTGCCCCAAGCCACGACAGACTCCCCACATTACTCAGCAGCCCACATATTGTCCTGCACAATGGGGCTTGAGATGAGAACCGTAGAGTCCATTGGATGCACACCAGGACTCCCCAGGGCCCCTCGCCCGTCACCCCTAGGTGAGAAATGGGGCGGCGGTCCATATGTGCTATGACCGCCGCCATTTCTCGCCTAGGGGTGACGGGCGAGGGGCCCTGGGGTGGGTTTGTCCTCTGGGGTCCCCTGAGGTATCCATGGGAGTCCAGGCCGTGACCCTGTGATGGCGATCGGGAGTTTGATAGGCCAGGTGATGAATAATGGCGCCTGTTGTCACTTGGCCCTGGCTGGCCTCTCCGTTTTCCGGTGGTCTGTTTTGTGGGAGATATGTCCCTGGACACAGTCATAGCCCCCTGCGGACCCTCAGCAAACCAGTTCGATGGTCCCAGGGAAGTGCGCCATGCTCTGCTGCTGAGGTACGGGGCAGACGGGGAAGGACGAGCGCACTCGCCGATTCCGTTGCGGCACTCCGTCTCCTGCATCACTCGCCAGGAGTCAGGCACGAGGGAGAGAACCGGGTGTCTCTGCACTGACCTGGCGGCATCATCGCCGCATGTCACCGTACGGGAGGTCGTGGACTTCGGGCTTGCCGGAGCTCCATTGGTCCGTAGGTTGGTACGCTTCCGTGCATACCTGTCCCAGGGGCTCGCTAGAAGTTTATTGGCACAAGCCCCGAACAAAGCTGCTGTGCCGGTCTCGATCGCCGGCTCCGGCTGCGCTGCAGCACCGACGGTATTGACGTGTGCGTGCTTACGCACACACAGCTCAGGATGGTTGCAGTGCAGGGAGGAGGGACAGCGAGATGATGGGGCTGAGGAGGGAGGAGGGCGCCGGCTCTACCTCCAAGGCAGAAGACCGGGACAGCAGTGTGCGCAGTGAGCTCGCCTGCTTGACTCTGCTCCGGAGCTCTCCTGACTGCGGTCTGCCCGGTCTCATGGCTCGCAGCAGCAACTCCCCAGGACCCAATCTGAGGTCTCCAGTGAGTGGGTCCTCACTGTGGGACCAGAATACAGGTGTAACGGAGGGAAACAGATATCTATGAATGTAACGACGATGTGTGTGTATGAGTGTGTTATGTATCTGTGTCTGTGTTGATGTGTGTGGTGTGTAGTTTGTGTGTGTGTGGTTGTGTGTGTCTGTGTAGTGTCTGTGTGTGTGTGTAGTGTCTGTGTGGTGTCTGGTGGTGTTGGTGTTGTGTGTCTGTTCTGAGTGTGTGGTTCTAGTGTTGTGTGTATGTCTGGGTTGTGTGTGTCTGAGTGTTGTGTTGTCTGGTGTGTGTTTGGTGGTATTGTGTTGATGGTAGTGTGCTGAGGTGTGTGTGTCTGAATGAATATTCCACTCGTATTCGGCCATTCTCGCGTATTGCGCTAATAGCAGACTCGCACGCAATTACTAATGATAGCTCTCAGGGTGGATTACATTCTAGAAAACCAGGGCCCCAGTGCCAGATGGAGTGAGACCAACCTCCCCCCCCAGCCCCCACCGCCCAAGCACGACAGACCCCCCCTCCCCCCAAAAAAAAAACCACAAAGACTCCCCCACCCTACCCCAAGAAATCAACAACCCCACCCACGCGACCCCCCCCCCCCCCCCAAACAAGAATAAAAAAAACTCCCCTCCCCCCCCCCCCCTGCGGCCCCACAAATTAAAAGTGATTCTTCTAATACAAGCGGGGAGACCGCCGCACCCCCCGCTACCTTCCCACCCCTCTACCCAAAATTCCCGCCGAATAGCCGTGTAACATAGCAAGGGCTCCGTGGCACCTTTGGGTGGTATTGGGTCCCGTGAGAACGCTCCCTGGCAACCTGTCCTCTAGCTATGGCTGGTAAAGCGGGGCTGGAGCGGGCAGGTGTGTCGCTCAGTGGGAAAGGCTGCCGGGTCTGGGCTGGCTGCGCTGCTTTCACGGGCTGCAGAGGGCTTCGGCCTGTCCCCTGTGCGGAGCTGCAAGATGGCACCGGCTGCTCCTGGGCGCGGGAGTCATGGTCTTCTCCCTCCAGCTGCTGTAAAGGAGCAAAATAGTTGGAGATATGAAGTCAACTTTGCTCAGGGGGTATCCCTGGATCTAGGGGTGTCTTCTTGTTGCGTTTTTGCCCCATTTCTGCGGTCCCAAATAGCAATGAAAAGATAATCTCCAGAGGAGCTCCTGCAGTGTGCTTCTTGTCTCCTACATGGCAGAGCATGCCCCCCCCAACTTTCAATATTTTTTAATAAATCAAGTCCTGCAGATTTCACTTTGGCCACTCAGCCTAATAATAGTCTGACACTTCCTGTTCTGTACAGAAAGATTCTAAGTTGTCTGCTCATTATCAGCACAAAGAGGGTCAAACTGAAAGGAGACACCAGTGTGAATAGATAACACAGGATCCACCAGTCAAATAGGAGATAGTGACAGTTCACCCTTTCACCATCCTTCACACTGATTTCTTCTCAGGTCACAGACCATGACTAGAAAACTCTCCTATAGAAGTCAATGGGACTGAGTCAGTCTAAGTCTCCTATGTACATGAAGCTACTGTAAAGCATCTCTCTGACTGCTGTTAAAGAAGTGCAAACAAGGCCTAGTGGCCAAAGTGAAAACTGCAAGACTTAAGAATTATTAAAAAAAAATATTGAAAGTGATATGAAAAATTAAAACAAAACAACCAAAAATTTCAAAAAAAATGTATTTAATATAAAAACGGGAATCATTTTTTGATGACACATTCCCTTTAAGTGATTGGGATAGCACATTCATTCTTCACAATGGAAGGGAATGACGAAGGTGGACTTTGGTATGTAGATAACTAGGGTTCTAAGGAAATATAGAAGTTTAGTGAGAATGAGCATCTTATAAAGCACTATGTGGGCCAAATAGGAGTAAGTATTTTAGAGATCCTATCCAGGTGCAATCCGCAATGGAGGGAAATTGGCCTTAAGGAGGGAGGAACATTTTTTGGTCAATGTAATACCCAGATAAGGGAGGGAGGTAGTCTAACATTGAAATAGGAAGTTATTTTTCAGAGTATTAATTGTGGAGGTAGATGGGTTATTACCCAGAGCCAAGGACTTTGAATTGTTTATTTTATAGTAGGCAATTCTACCAAAATCTTATAAAACGTCCAGCACTGCAGAGTTTAGAGGTTTCGATAAGCATAACGTCTCCAAATAATCTGATGACATGGGGATTCCCAGCTATTGAGATCCCTTCTATCAGAGGGTTGGTCCAAATTACTTCTGCAAGGGGTTTCATAACTAGAACAAAGATAAGGGAGACATTGAACAGCTTTGTCATGTACCACTGGTGGTTTGAAAAGGTTTGGAGACAAGTCCATTAGACAAAACTCTAGCTAAGGCATGGCTATACATCAATTGAATGGTGAGAATAGGCTCAGAAAATCCAAATTTTTTCAAGGATTTGAACGCAAATTCACAGTTAATTCTACCAAAGACCATCTCCACATCTAAGGACAGGAGCAGAGGGAACCCTGTGAGATTCAATACGATGAATGATATTAATTAAGCGCCTTGTGGTATCAAGAGCTAGACAACTCTTGGTGAACCCTGCCTGGTCGGCCTTAATCACTAATCTATTAGCCATTAATTTAGCAAAAAATTTTGTGTCAGAATTTAGTAGTAATTTGCAGGGGAATCTGCTAATTTCCACAGTTTAGAGATTTTAAGTATAAATATATCAACAAGAGCAACCATATATTGCCTGGACCTCAACCCTAATTACACTATATCACCAAAACAAGGTACCAGAATTAATTAAATAAAAGTTGTAAAAATCCATATCTTTATTACCAATCAATAAAAAAATCACATATAACAAAATATCGTAATAAAAAGACCAAAAAATAGCCAATGAGAAGTAACAGCACCGACCAAAATAATTATTAATTTCAAAAATCCATAATAAACATCCTGATCATAATAGATGCCATAGCATTCATCAATATAGCTATAAATGTATAGAAAAATTAGTAATAAAGTGCAACGTGCATATCACATTATGTAGATAATACAAAGTGCATATATATATACAAAACGTGCATGTCAATGTCATATAAATATAGTAAAGTGCATATGAAAACAAAAAGTGTTCTAGTATAAAATCAAAACACCATTAACAGTGTGCACAAATAGAATCAAACCCAAAGAAAACACATCCTATATAAATGCATGTAAGTACTATATACACATCACAAGTAACGCTATTGCATAATTATAAATTACCCCAGAAGGTGCTGGCTAAAAATGATCCCTTTATTTATCAGTTTATTACTAATTTTTCTATACATTTATAGTTATATTAATGAATGCTATGGTACCTATTATGATCAGGATGTTTATTATGCAATTTTGAAATTAATAATTATTTTGGTCGGTGCTGTTACTTCTCATTGGCTATTTTTTGGTCTTTTTATTACAATATTTTGTTATATGTGAGTTTTTTTATTAATTGGTAATAAAGATATGGATTTTTACATCTTTTATTGAATTATTTCTGGTACCTTGTTTTGGTGATATAGGATTTTAAGTATGGTAGCTTGCACCATTTCAGGTGGTTAATTTCCACGTCTCATGGCTGAGTTACACAAGTCAGTCAGGTGAGGATTCAACACAGGTTAGGATATTTTGAAATACTAATTGGAATAGCCATTCGGAATAGGGTCTTTAACTCAAGGGAGGAAATGAACTATTCGTGATGCCTCCTCCAGTGAGAAAGGAGCATTAATACTTTTGAGTTGAGTTGAGTTGATAGAGATGGTAGGTTTACAGAGGTTAGAAATCTTTGCTGAGCTGTGGAACAAGAAACCTGGATTGAAGAGTTCCCTTTCAGATCATACCATTGTGTATAGAAGTTGCTAAATTCATCCACTATAGACTACAGGTTGGTGATCTTACGTGACTTATCAGCAGAGAGGAGATTCTTAGCTCCTTTCCCATAATGCCTTGTGATATGCAGATGCTTCGTGGAGTGCAAAAGGCAATTGTGAATCTCCACACGCCTATATGGCGTTCTCCCCAAGAAGAGATTTTCCCTTTCTGAGCCACTCATTGCCTCCCACCCAGCCAGCCGGTATCGCTCTGCTCTGATTACGGGCAAAACCCCGAAACAGCTGTATACAGATGGGTGATGCTGGCTTGGCTAATATCCCTTTTGCTTTCCAAAGACTCAGTGGGTCAAAAGCAAATTTAGGATTTGTTACATCCAATAGAGGGCGCTTGAGCTTCTCAGCTCCTTTCCCATAATGCCTTGTGATATGCAGATGCTTTATGGAGTGCAAAAGGCAATTTCGAATCTACAGACGCCTAAATGGCGCTCTCCCCAAGGAGAGATTTTCCCTTTCTCAGCAGAGAGGAGGTAAGGGATATTAGTGTTATGTCTCAGTGGCACTACTCTGTTGGTCATTAATCTACATGTTGATTGTTATAGTATGCTCATTTTATGTTTTTGGTTTGGCTGTCAAAGTTCCTGTGTAAATGTTCCTTAAGCTTCTATCTGGGCAGGAGTTTTTGCTTTTGAATAGCCTCTTAAGCTGAAATTTTGGCTGCAACTTTGTCTCGTTTCTTGAGTCTTTGTTTTTTAAGCCTGGAAGACATTCAGATTAAGATATAGGCCCTCATATAGGCCTTGGCAGCATTCCAAACCACAAATGGATCACTGGGGGAGGGTTTGTTCAGTGAGAAGTATTGGGTAGGATGGTCTTTAATTAATTAATTGATTCTTGATAGTTGGAATCAGATCGCAGTTGTACGTTATTCCTCCAAGTAAAGGGGGCAAGACCATCACATCAAGAATACATAGTCATTATAATAGGGTCATGGCCTGACCATAAAATTGTTTTTCCACTTTTTGTGAAGCCCACTTGTCAATCAAGAACATATCTATTCTAGCAAATGTTGTACTGTTAGAGTAAAAGGTGTATTCTTTTTTTCAGAGGTGTGAGGGCATCTCCATACATCATACAGAGAAGCTTGAGTAATCCATTGCTGAAGTTGCTTGGGAACAAATGGGCTTCGAGAGGAGGCATCTATACTGGCATCAGAAATGATATAAAAGTCCCCACAGAAGATTAGGGTTCTTTGTGCTATTTTATTCACTTTCCTAAAAATGTTGGTTATAAATCGGATTTGATGGGTATTAGGAGCGTATAGGTTTACTACAGTATATTTAGTATACAGACCATTATAAGGAATCTACCTCCTGGATTGACTAGCACATTCAATTGTTAATACACAACTGTCTTTTTGAACGCTTTGGATACCCCAGCTATTTTTATTTTTAACTCTGCAAGAAAAGAGCAGGATTGAGTATGATTTATGGTTTACTTACAAAAAGGACCAAAGCACAAAACCACTATAAATATGGAATACTCCCAAGATATATTATACACCAGAAAAAAGGAGCTTAATCCACTGTTCAATAAAATCCAAAAATACTTTATTAATAATATAATAAAAACAAAATATATGAAAAAAGGAAGAATCCCAACTAATTGATCACAATGGGGTGTTTCACATGCATTTATAAAAAAATCAATCACAGAGCAATTTTACATAACGAGACAGACTATGGAAATCGGTAATGAGGTAATTCATAAATGCAAAAGTATATATCCTTAATGGACATAATTAACATACATTAATACACACCGAAGTATAAGCCCATCATTGGTGATAAGCGAACAGTAACATTTTTGAGTTCAAAGTTCGAGTTGAACTCAAACTCCATTAAAGTCAATGGGAGAAGATGTTTGGGTTAATTTTTGTAGTTATACAGGTGAGGAGAAGCTGTAATTACCATCCATAACAGTACACCAACACTTGGCGCATTATACGCCGGGCACGACACATTGTAAAGCGCCTAAAAATGATATGCTGTGCGCCTACATAACACAATGCCCCTATCGAGGCGCATTACATAAACTAGTAATGATATGCTATGCACCTCAGTTGCACAATGCGCCTAGATAGGCACATTACATACACTACCAATGATATGCTATGTGCCGCAATTTGCCCAATAAGCCTAGATAGGCACATTACATACACTACCAATGATATGCTATGTGCCGCGATTTGCGCAATGCGCCTCGATAGGTGCATTACATACTGTACACTACCAATGATATGCTATGTGCCAAGATTTGCGCAATGCGCCTCAATAGGCACATTACATACACTCCCAATGATATGCTATGTGCCACGATTTGCGCATTATGTTTATTATGCAAGGTATACCTGATGCCAGATTTTTTGAGAGGATTGTACTTTCAGGCGCACTTTACATTGCTTTAATGCGTCTTAAAACTGCCACGGCAACGATGATTTTCGGACATGAAAATTATTAAAATAGCATGTCGAACTCAAATGAACAGTAAAATGTTCAGTTCGGCTTGAGTTCTAAAATATCGTGAAGTTCAACTCGAACTTAACTTTTCTCGAACAGTTCGATCAACACTACCCATCATAAATTCACATGCAAAAAATGCTAAAGACATGTAGAGAGTTAATTACCCATAATGTATATGGTCAGTACACATAGAGCACCCCGACGCACGATTCGCTACAGCTGCTCCCTCAAGGTGTCATTAACTCTTTACATTTCTTTGGCATTTTGTGGAATGTGAATTTATGATAGGATTATGGTTCGGTATGGATTGATGTATGTAATTATGTCCAATTAGGAGATATACTTTTGCATTTATGATTTATGGTGTAGTCTTTTAAAGTCTATCAGGAGATTGGTCTCCGGCAAACAGAGTACTTGTCCCAATGTAGATTAGCTTCTTTCCATACCAAAGAGCGTTAAAAGAAGCTATTCAAACCCCTATTGTCCATAAAAACTATTTTTAAAGGCATAAGTATGTAGTACTAGGGTAAAGATCAAGAAAGGTAAAATTAAGCAACAACCAACTTTTTTGGGCTACTGGTGTGACCTAGGAGAAGGGAAGGGAGGTAAGGAAAGAAGAGAGAAGAAAATAAAACTGAAAAACCAATCATATGTAGGCAGCGAATTGATGTCCAGATTCCAGGGGTGAAGAATTTACATAACACTCCTTGGGTAACTTGGTGACGGGATGGTAGATGATGTAGGACCTTTAGCAGGGGAGATGTTCTAGTCTTGAAGTAGTTTTAGGCCATCTCCCACAGAATTGATAAAATGGGTCTCTCTGTCCTTTGGAATAATGAGCTTGGTTGGGAAGTCCCATCTGTAGGAAAGGTTACTTTGATGAAGGGCTGTAGTAACAGGGCCATAATGCTTCATAGCTGATAATGTAGTTTGTGGAAAAAAAATAATAAAAATTTGCATTGGTGAAAGGGCTAGGGAATGGATTTATTTTCTGGCCTCTTGCATAAGATTTTGAAGTTAATTGTGGCCAAAACATCTCTGCTAGCATGTTCTGGAAGATTTCTGGGTCTTGGGAGGTAATGATTAAGAGTAGTAAGCTCAAAACGCGTATGCTGTAATTTTATGTTTCAGTGGAAACTAATTTTTAAGATCACAAAATAAAGAATATTGTTTTAAAGAAAACCTTCTGAGGTGCTGGACTTAAAAATATTCCCTGTATATATACGGCTTCACAGGTCCTAGGAGCTGTCTGTACACCCCATACTCATGGAACATATTGTATAACGGATCCCAGGTAAGCAATGGATTTTTCTGGACTAGTATAGACAATGGTCTGTGTCTATGATACGATCATGTTTTGTGCAATTAGGTAATAAAGTCTTGATAAGATGCTGTAGATAATTTTGTAACTCTCAATTGGAAACTGTCTCAGGAATACCTCTAAATTTGATATCTTCAATATCCATAATTTTTCGTTTAACTTTCTCTGAGTCATCTTCCAGAGAATTATGGGCATCAACCAGGTCATTGTGAGCATTGTCTCCCATTTTAGATTCTACATGCCGGGCCACCGTTACATTAGTACAGCTGTTCCGTCACAGTAGCCAGTATTTGGTCTTGTTTCATGCAAGACAAGATGATGTTTTCTTTGGCACCATTTTGGGTGGAACAATTGTTAAAAAAAAAAAAACCATTTTTTCATATTTTTTTTTTAGAAACTGGCTTTTCTCCTGTGTGAGTTCTTTGATGCTTAACAAGAGCTGATTTGTGAGCAAAACAGTTGCCACAATCTGAACATGAAAATGGTTTCTCTCCTGTGTGAGTTATTCCATGGCCAACAAGAGCTGATTTCGTAGTAAAACGTTTTCCACATTCTGAACATGAAAATGGTTTCTCTCCTGTGTGAATTCTTTCATGGCGATCAAGACCTGATTTCTGAGCAAAACTTTTCCCACATTCTGAACATGAAAATGGCTTCACTCCCATGTGAGTTATTTCATGTCTATAATGATCTGATTTACGAGTAAAACATTTGCCACATTTTGAACATGAAAATTGCTTCTCTCCTGTGTGAGCTCTTTCATGTTGAATGAGATATGCTTTTGCAGTAAAACATTTACCACATTCTGAACATGAAAATGGCTTCTCTCCTGTGTGAGTTTTTACGTGTTGAACAAGATATGATTTTGCAGTAAAACATTTGTCACATTCTGAACATGAAAATGGCTTCTCTCCTGTATGAATTTTTTTATGTTTAACAAGATGTGATTTGTTAGTAAAACATTTGCCACATTCTGAACATAAAAATGGCTTCTCTCCTGCGTAAGTTTTTTTATGTTGAACATTTTTTGATTTCTGAGTAAAACATTTCCCAAATTCTGAACATGAAAATGACTTCTCTCCTGTGTGAGTTCTTATGTGTTGAACAAGATATGATTTTGCAGTAAAACTTTTCCCACATTCTGAACATGAAAATGGCTTTTCTTCTGTGTGAGTTCTTTCATGTATATCAAGTTTTGCTTTCCCAGTAAAACATTTGCCACATTCTGAACATGAAAACGGCTTCTCTCCTGTGTGAGTTCTTTTATGGTACTCATGCCTTGATTTCTGAGCAAAACATTTGTCACATTCTGAACAGGAAAATGGCTTCTCTCCTGTGTGAGTTCTTTCATGTGTTTTAAGACTTGATTTCACAGTAAAACATTTGCCACATTCTGAACATGAAAAGGGCTTCTCTCCTGTGTGAGTTCTTTCATGATTATCAAGATGTAGTTTCTCAGAAAAACATATCCCACATTCTGAACATGAAAACGGCTTCTCTCCTGTGTGAGTTCTTTTATGGTACTTAAGACTTGATTTCACAGTAAAACATTTACCACATTCTGAACATGAAAATGGCTTCTCTCCTTTGTGAGTTCTTTCATGTATATCAAGACTTATTTTCACAATAAAACATTTGCCACATTCTGAACATGAAAACGGCTTCTCTCCTGTGTGAGTTCTTTCATGTGCATCAAGATTTGATTTCACAGTAAAACATTTGCCACATTCTGAACATGAAAATGGCTTCTCTCCTGTGTGAGTTCTTTCATGTGTATCAAGACTTGATTTCACAGCAAAACATTTGTCACATTCTGAACATGAAAACGGCTTCTCTCCTGTGTGAGTTCTTTCATGTGTATCACGATTTGATTTCTGACTAAAACATCTACCACATTCTGAACATGAAAATGGCTTCTCTCCTTTGTGAGTTCTTTCATGTGCATCAAGATCTGACTTTTGATTAAAACATCCGCCACATTCTGAACAGGAAAATTGCTTCTTTCCTATGTGACATCGATGTTCAACACCCCTTAAGTGACTTTTATTTTGCTCAACAGTCTGTGGTAAATCAGAATGTAGGACCTGCTCAAAATAATCAAAGGACAGATCTTTGGAGGGAAGAACTAAGGTTACATCTGGATAAATAGCATGCCCTTCATATGTATCTTTTGTGATACCACCATTATCTGCTTTAAAATGTGACGCTATCATATGTCCGTCTGAGCTCTTGGTACAGTCACCTGTGAAGAATAAAACAGATTTTATTATTTATAAATATTACCTTAAAAGTTATATTGATATTTTATAACGTTTCTATATAATGTCCATGCAAGTTGAAAGGCAAGGCCTGTGGTAGCAAAACCGATAACAATTCAACAGTAGGCGTCTGAACAAAGACCAACAGATTGTGATGTTAGGCCACTGGCTTTTCTTTTTTCTGTTTTACACTTCTGTATTGAGGCCAGCACCTACATAGGGTCATGTATAAATATGCCTATGACCACTTTATCCAATAAATGAACAATGGAGAATTATAAGGGGTCTATGAGTCAGTGCTATTAGGTCTCACACACTCCCTGACTATTACATGCTCTCTAGCACAAGGCTAAGGGCATGCGGAGAATGGTCATGTATGAAGCAGTTGTGGCTTTGGCACCAGTGTAAGGTTGGACTTTATTTTATTTATTCATCTTTTTCCATTTTTAACATAACACTGGGAGTAAATACAAAAAAAGTCTTTGATACTTTCCCTTTCTTTATAATCTACCCATGACTTTACCTTAATCAACATAAAAAATGGATCAAAAACTGGATGTGTTAATCTGGGTTTATAAATAATAATGGCTGCCATCACTGATCTGGGGCACTGGAGGATCTGAGAAAAGTGCCTGCTAAATAATCTGTTGCAGCTTCCTCCACAAGCTATTAGTGCCTGTCCCCAGCACCGAGCTCAAGATGTTAAAAAAAAAAAAAATATATATATATTTTTATTTTATGAAGAAAAAGTTTGACCATTGGTCTCTTTTATCCCAAAGGATCAGTTGTTCACTGTATGTTCTCCGTGCAGATCCGAGAAGGTTAGAAGAGGGGAGAGGAAGAATGAGAGGCGCTCTCTTAGTGTCTCTCTTGTATCACTACTCAAAAATGCAAAATAAATACCTGATGCAGTCACCGGATCTTACAGCTTTACAAATATATAGAATCTTTAGCATAACTGTTTATTTAGACATAAACAGACATGTTTCATGTATTCATACACTGGTGGTTCCGATCAATATACGAAATGCGTTGTCCTTTCAGTCATGTCTAAATAAAACAGTTCTTATTCTTTATATCTGTGAAGACTTAGGGTATGTTCACACGGGCTAATTTCGGCGCATATTCTTGCGCTCTAATACGAGGGAGATGCGCGCCGAAATTACGGTAATCCATAGTTCTCATAGAGAACTATGGATTATGCCTCCTCTCCCCGCTCGTACAATACAATCGTATTGTACGCGCGGGGAGATAAGTGACATGTCAATTACTTGCGACGAATATGCGGCGCGAGTAATGCATGTCAATGGGGCCAGCGAGCTGCCGGCCTCCCCGCGCCACGGGAGTACGTGCTGATTAGCGCGACTCCCAAATCACCCGGAGTAATTGCGGCCGTACTGTACGCGCCGCAATTACGCCATGTGAACATAGCCTTATGGTCCAGCGACAGTGGGCTTTACTCGTGGTTATTGGGGAAATCAAAAATTGCATTTTGGTTTTACGCCAAAAGATCTTGCACAAAATATATGAAGCACACACATTGTACAGAACTGTTATGTATACAAAAAACACTTTACAGAGCTGCCATAAAACACTTTAGGGCCTCATATAAGGAGAATGGTCAGAACCCCAGGGGCTTATGGGAGATAGTGCTGTAGTCGTTAGGACAAGAGGGAGAGCGGAATAGTCAGGGAAGGGGAGGATAACAGTTTGGCTGTGCCTCTATGAGGCTGTCATGGCTTTGGGGCCAGTGTATAGTTAGATCATCACATGTATTTTCCAACCTTTTATTTCTTTTTTTCTAAGACAAAGCTGGGAAAGGATACATAAAATTGTTACAGCCATCAGTGACATGAGGGCGCTGGAGGATCTAAAATAGGTGCAGGCAAAAAATGTGTTTCTTCCACAAGCTAATGGTGCCTGTCCCCTTTATAAAAAGTGTGGTCATGCAGCAGGTGGTGGATCCACTGGGTCACCATGAGAGATGGCTCTAACCATGCCAGGGAACAGAGTCTAAGGATCCCCCTAGTATACACCAGAGTCCGCTGCAAGACAAGGTGAACATTACTGAGGGGGAACTCCCAGGTTGCTACCCCTGACGCAACAACTCACAAGGACAGCAAATGTGCCAACGTAGTACACAGGGAGCAGGAAGAGTCATCAATACATCCCTGGCACAGAGGTCAGGGCAGGCAGAAACGTAACCTGGTCACTAACAGAGAGTTCAGTACAGGTGGTGGGCAAAGAATAGTCTGTAAACTTAAGCAGGAGTCAAAAGCCGGGCAATCGTAGAAGATAGGCAATATAGCACAAACAAAATGTAGGAACACAAACAATAAGGCAGAGAAGACAGGCGGAGGTGTCCTAATAAAGGTTGAGGTTACAGGTTATAGGATGTCAGGGATGTTCTGTTCCTTTAAATATTAAAGAACTGGTGTGCATACACCCTAGAGAACAGGTACGTGAGCGTCAGCCACAAGCAGAAGTGAGCAGAGCAGGAGTGGTGAGAGGCGAATACAGAATGGAGCAGTGTCGGAAAAAAAAACAAATGCGCCCGCAGTTCAGTTATGGGACCGCAGTGTGCATCGTAACAGAACCCCATTAAGACCCATCTTCTTCCGAGTCTGTAGGAGAATAAATCTGCGGATAAGGTCAGGGGCATTGATATTCTTATGAGGTTCCCAGGACCTTTCCTCAGGCCCGAATACCTTTCAGTCAGCAAGATAGTATCTTTTACTTCTGAGACATTTTTCAGACAGGATATCTTGTACCTTGTAGGTTTCACTAGAATCCACTCCTGTAGGAGACGTTAGGGCTTTTGAGAAAAATGGCTGATGAAAAGAGGTTTCAGAAGAGAGACATGGAAGGAATCCAGGATCCGCATAGATGGAGGCAGACAGATATTTTCGCAGCTTGGATTGATTTGCCAAAAGACCAGGACTCACATTGTATACAGGCACGCAGACTAGTACATGTACAGAGACACTGTGGGTGTAGTAGTTGTGAGAGATGCAGGAACACTGTGGGGTGTAGTAGTTGTGAGGTATGCTGGTATACAGTATACCTGCATACCTCTCAACTGCTACACCCCACAGTCTTAGATCTAGACAGTTTTCATACATGTCCCCCTTAGTCTTGAGTATAACAACTATTGTGGAGTAAAGGAACTGTTTTTCACTGTTACCACTTAGCCTGCTGTCTCATTCTGCACCAACATCAAGGACACCTCAACCACCATCAGAGCAGGGAGACTTATAGTACCAGAGTGTGTCCCGGCGGAACACTGGATTAACACTGCCTACTCCTACTCCCACTGGGCACGTGAAGGCGCCAGCGAAAGCCCTGATCAAGATCCTGCCACGACACGAACAAATATTGATGTTGTCGATGGGAACTGGACGGAAGTTGAATGGGCTTGAAGTCTTGATTGAACCAGTCTCATGGGAAAAGTCACAGGACCGACCACTGGTAGCTTGGGCCCTTGTCACTGTGGAAAGTGGGTGTGTACCTGTGAGATGCCTCAATGTCATGGACAACGAGTTGACCGTTCCTGCAAATACCCTGCTAGCTGAAGTCTATGTTCCCGGATAAGATATCTCCAGATGAGAGGACGTCACGCTATGGCCCGACAAGAGGTCGGCCTGGACCTATGCAGTGGGGGTCCGGAAGGGTGAGCCTCCGACGGTGGAATGGAATGGCCGAGTGATTATGGCTCATATGGGACTTGACTGCAGGGCCCTGACTCCAGGGCAACAACAGCTGCTGGAAGATACCCTTTGGGAATTCCAGGAGGCATTCTCGAGACATGATGAAGACTTTGAGTGTGCTTCAACCATTGAACACGAAATCTCCACGGACGATGCTCTGCCCATCAGAGAATGGTACACACAAATCCCACCCAAAATGTACCAGGAAGTAAAGGACATGGTGGCCAGCATGCTGGAGAAACGGCGATTCAAGAGAGTCCAAGTCCCTGGGCCGCTCCTGTGGTTTTGATGTGAAAAAAAGATGGGAGTTTCAGGTTCTGTGTAGATTACCGGAAGCTGAATGCCCAGCCCATTCGTGACGGCTATCCCTTCCCGCGGATTGAAGAGTCGCTGTCCGCTCTAGGTCATGCAAAGTTCTTTTCGACTCTCGACTTGGCCAACAGATACTGGCAGGTACCAGTGGCTGAGAAGGATAGGGCAAAGACAGCTTTCATTCTGCTTATGGGACTCTACGAGTTCAATCGGATGCCATTTGGGCTGTCCAACGCCCCAGGGACATTCCAGCGGCTGATGGAGCACTGTCTAAGGGACCTTAACTTTGAGTCGGTGCTGATCTACCTGGATGATGTAGTAGTGTAAATTCGTCTGATGACTATCTTCGGAAACTGCGGCAGGTTTTGGAACGACTACGAGACCATGGGCTCAAAATCAATCCAAAGAGGTGCCAGCTTTTCCAGCAGTGAATAGAGTACTTGGGGCATGTGCTCACCTTGGAAAGGGTACAACCGGCCCCCATTAAGGTGGAGGAAGTCCAAAACTGGCCTCGGCCGTGTACAGTAGGAGAGGTGCGGGCATTCCTGGGACTGGCCGGGTACTACCGAAGGTTTATATCCCGTTTCGCTCATCTAACGAGCCCCTTAAATGAGCTACTTAGGGATACGGCTGGAGGTAAAAATAATCGCCCTATTGAGTGGGGACCTCGGCAGCAAGAGGCTTTGGAAGCGGTGAAAGAGGTGCTGACCAGTGCTCCAGTTGTGGCCTATGTGCGGTTCGACACCCCCTTTCTGCTGTATACTGACAGTAGTCTACATGGGTTGAGGGCTGTGCTGTCCCAGATCCAGGAGGGGCGAGAGAGAGAGTAATTGCCTATGCCAGTCGGTCCTTGCAGGAGTCCGAGCGCAATCCTGCCAATTATAGCTCCTTTACGTTGGAACTGTTGGCCCTGGTGTGGGAGCTGATGTGGGCCATGTTTTGCAGAGTACCTGACAGGTGCAGAGGTAACTGTCATGACGGACAACAATCCATTGGCGCATTAAGAAAATGCTAAGCTTGGAGCCCTTGGGCAGAGATGGGTTGCCTGACTCTCGAAGTTCCAATTCCGCATTAAGTTTCGGTATGGGAGGGAAAACGGAAATGCTGATGTCCTCTCTCAAGTTCCAGTCAGACTACCATCCCGCAATGTTGACGAGGAGTTAGAGGACACTGAGAAGCACGACCTCAGCCGGTTCCCTGTGTTCCAAGACGTGGCACACTTAAGTGGGGGTGGCGTCTTGGATGCCGATGGTGTTGGGAAAAACAGTGGCTGATTGGCAGAGGGTCCAGGATGGCTGCCCAGATTTACAGAAAGTGAAAGGATGGGTCCTGTCTCGGGTCTGGCCCCGGCCAGAGGAGCAGGCCCAGCTGCCTCAGGAGGGGCAAAAGCTGTTGAGGCAGTGGGATAAGCTGAGTGTTTCCCAGGGTCTGTCGTTGGGACCAGAGGTTGCTCGGGAAGCCCATGAGAGAGGCGCCCATTTCGGGAGCGACAAAACATACAGGTGGCTTCACAGACTGGTGTACTGCCCTGACTTGTTAAGCATGGTGTCTGAAGCTTGCCTCAAGTGTCGGACCTGAACAGCGGGCTCCCTTTCAGACCATCCGGACATCTGCGTCCCTAGGGCTCCTGATGATTGACTATGTACAGATTGGGTACTCTACCTCTGGGCATTCGTACTGTTTGGTCACCACGGATCTCTTCACTAAGTACGCAATGGCAGTACCCACCAGGGATCAGACAGTAGAGTCTGCTGCCGAGGCGGTCTGCAAGCACTTTATACAGGTGTTTGGGTGCCCAAAGAGGATACATTCTGATCAGGGGAACATGTTTCCAAGGGGCAATAATGAGTGAACTCTACCAGTTGTATGGCATTGAGCATTCCCGTACCACCCCATATAATCCGCAGGGGAACGGAGCTTCTGAGCGGTTTAACCGCAGTCTGATACAGATGCTGCGGACGTTGGAGGACAGTCAGGAGGCTAGGTGGCCTGAGTACCTACCTGAACTGATGTAGGCTTATAACAAAAGGGTGCACAGTACCACTGGTTACTCTCCACACATGCTGATGTTCGGGAGACCAGGCCGAGACATTGAGGATCTCCACATGCCCAGTCTGACAGCACCGCCACTGATACGTACCACGGCCTGGGCACAGGAACACCGCTGCCGGCTGAGGGCAGTGCACAAGGTTTTAGGAGAACGCCTGAAACAAGTGATACAACCTAACCCACGGCCCGTGCAGAGAGACGGTTTTGCCCCAGGTGGTCGGGTGATGATCAGGGCTAAGAGGCCATCTGGAAAGTTGGATGCGAGGTGGGAGGCGGTCCCATATGTGGTCAAGAGCCACATATCCCATCCCAGTCTATGAGGTAGAGCCGATAGGGACAGGGAGCCCATCACGAAATTTGCACCAAAATATGTTAAGGCACTGTGACTTTGAAAAGCCCGTGACTATGCAAGAGGTACCTACCCCAGTCCAGCAACCTCCTTTAGTTGAGGAATGGTGGGCTGTCCCGTTGCCGGTGTCAACTGAGGTTCCAGCTGTGACAATCTTGCCACCCAGGGAGAGAGTGGAGCAGTCAACAGCTCCTTCCCCAGGGGATGTGCCTGAAGCTCCTGAGCCCATAGCCCCACGTAGCACGCCCCGATCCAACGCTGGTGTACCCACCCCAGCACTATGCACAACACGAGTTTGTGTGGGGAGGGTTGTCGAGGACGCCAACTTCTAGTTGGATAGTGGACCAGCCTCACTGTGTTTACCAAATAAAATCCTATGTATGACAGTTGTGAAATGTTCCATTGTGTTCTGCTGTTTGGCCACAAGATGCCGCTATTTCTGGCATCTGCAATATCCAGCTTTCCCTTTGTTTGCCAGACTCAGTACTGGGAGTTCTTCAAGAGACATAGGAGAGCCTGACTGTCTACACAGATGTTGTTCCCCGAGAGAGCTCCCGGACGAAAAGGACAGTTTGCAGAGATAGAGAGGAATGTCTGCATCCGGACCATCAGCTTCATCAGTAAGGATCTACACCTGAAAACAGGAATTGTCGGCCATCTTAAAGGTACCTCAGCAATTGCGTGCACGCCAACGAGCTCAGAACTGTGAGAAAGTCTGTTATTAGTTTAGTTAGTTCAGGTTTAGTTACAGGCCAAAGGGGGGTTTCCCAAATACACCTTCCTGTTCAGGACTTTGGAAAATGGTTTGCTATCGCACCGTTACCCATGCAAACTGGTTCACCTGTGAGAGAGAGTTTATATCACATGTGCCTTTGGGAGGGAAGTGGGTAAATTCAGTTAAGTTGTATGCTGCTATGCTGCACTGCGAGCGTGCCCATGAACGGCATCACACACAATCGTTCCCATTGGCTCTTACAGTATGAAAAGGTAAGGGATGCGCAGCCTTTCCAAACCCCACAGGTAGGTAAAATTATCCGGCACACAGAGGATACACTCCTGGCGGCGCTCTGCAGCACAGGGGGCCAAGGTACTCATTTGTACATCTGTGTTTGGGGGAATTGTTTTCCATCCTGTTCCAGATAGTTTAGTGAAACAAACCATTGTTGAACTGGTGTGGATGTCGTGTTCTTTGTCCGTGACTTCGCTGTATTCCGGTAAGCCTGCCTTTCCATCATCCCTATGTTGATTTGAGTCCCAAGAAGAGATTGTGTTCTGACAGCAGGCCTCTATATCTGCCCATGATCTCTCCACAGAGAGATCAGCTGGCAGAGAAGAAGTGGGAACTCTAGTCCTCTTATGTGAACCATCCCACCAATAGGTTCTTGAGAGGTGCTAGGCTAGGGAGCAAGCAGAGACAGCAGATGCTCTATGGCCGAGACCATAATCTGGGAAAGTCTGGAAAGGTCACCTGACACTAAGGAGAGGGACTTCGTTCATTCAGGGGCCACCGACTGCTGACAGCCAGCTGAGGAGCAATGCAAATAGAGCAAAGCGTACTAGACTGACCGCACACAATTTTTTGTGGCAGTGGGAGCAGGAAAAAAAAGTCACCACTGCCTTGTGGACAGGTTGTTTAAGCATCTTTGGAAAAGGAACCTGGTAAATCAAGGGTGGAATGCGGGCCAGACGAGGGAAATGGCCCAGAGGGCCAACTTACCATATCCAGATGCTGTGTTCTCCATAAGAGAGCAGGAGCTGTAGTTGGAGAAACACTGAGGCCTGGCCAAGGCCCCAGAAAAGCCAGAGACTCAATTAATAACACTTCCAAAGCCCACGCTAGGCCATGGCCTTGAAACACTGCGATGGGTAGCTGGAGGCAGGGGCGTTGCTAGGGTCCCAAAACATCCGGGGCCCAGGCCCTGTGTTGTGTTTTGCTCAGAAGGGCGGGTTTCACACAGTGTTTTTTACGCCCCATGAACCGCGGCATGTGTTTTTACAGAGAAAAAACTGTGGCCAGTGCGTTCCTCTGAAGCTCCCACTAATATTTATTCTCCCCAGAACAGGTAATCGTTGCTCTCAGTGACAGCTATGAGTTACCATAATGTCGGCCCGTACTTCAGGTGCATTGAAGCGCAATTACCCGTCAAAGTACGGACCAACATTACATCGTGTGAACATACACAGCGTATTTGTGGGGTATAGCTGTGCTGTAATGCGCCTAAAGTGCGCCCCACAAATACGGTAAAATCATAGCAGTGAGGGCTATGATTACCTGTTTTCCCTGCACACAGAACCCACCCGTAAAAATAAGTGACCTGCCATTTCATTCGGTGGGAAAGTGAAGATGGATGGGAGGTGGCCGGAGCTCTGCTGAAACTACACGCTGGAGAGCACGTACTTCCAAGAGCAGGCGTATAGCGGTGTGCACAGGTCCATGCCACCGTGCGCTGTGTGAACAGACCTTTAGGGCAGTACACCGTGTGTTTTGGAAGTACATACTGTTCAGCGTGTATTTCCAGGTACGGGGGGAAGGGGGGGGGGGGGCGGTCCATTCACTTCCACTATCAGTGCTGTAAGTGACGTCACTTCTCTCCCCCGTTATGCAATATGTGTGTATTGTACACACGGGAGAGATGAGATTTAATTCATAGCTCTGTGAGAACTATGAATTACAGTAATTGCGGCGCACATGTCGGGCGTATTGAAGCGCAAATACGGCATGAAATGCGCCCCGCGGTTTACGCAGTGTGAACAGAGCCTTAGTCTGGCTGCAGCAGCTAAAATCATACGTAACCCTGACTAATGACAGATATAAAAAAAATTATATTCAAATATAATTCATCATCAGGTCATAGATTACATGTCTAAGGGTATGTTCACATGGCGTAATTGCAGTAATCCATAGCTCTCATAGAGAACTATGGATTACACGTCCTCTCCCCATGCGTACAATACGATCGTATTGTATGCGCGGGGAGATAAGTGACATGTCAATGCATGTCTATGGGGCTGGCAGGCTGTTACCCCCCCACCCCCTGCGTCGATAAGACGTGTTGATCAGCGCGAGCTCCAGAAGCACACAGTGTATTGCAGCACGTTCTGTACACGTCACAATACACCATGTGAACATAGCCTAACAGACACACAGGCAGGATTATGTTTTAGTGATGTGAATGAGGTGATATTGTGGATATGTGTGTGTATACACAAATATACATACACACACACAGGGCATACACACATACACATACAGGGCATACATACACACACATACAGTGCATACATACACATACAGAGCATACAGACACACGTATACACATTTATACTGTCACGGTGCGACCTTAGGTGGTCGCATGGTTCTGCCACTAGGTGGCGTACGTGCCACCGAGAGCCTGGTCTCGGTGGGGGAACCAGGTATTGTTGGTCAGCAGCATTGGGGTGCTGACCCTTATACCTAGCACGGCTAATGTTCAGCCATTAAGGGCTGGCCTTCCCGGAACAACTACAGATGGGTGGGTGGTTGTTCCCACGTTCCAGGTCTTCTGGTTCCAGCCCAGGTATTGGGTGCATCTGGAGCACCTATTAAAGGCCTCCTACGACAGGAGATCAGGGGGCGTGGTTGCTGCCAGAACCTGGAGCAGCACTGGAGCTGGAGACAGAGGCTCTGGCCCCCAGAGGCTTGGAAGAAGCCGGATCCCAGTGGGAGACTGGGAGAAAGGTTTCGGTGAGACTGGACGTTAGGTCCTGTTCACATGTGAGAGAGGGACTCTTTACACATGTGTAGTTAGTGGCCAGACGGCTGAGGTTTTGATGTATGTATGTTTTTCTTCTATATCCTGTGCCTCAATAAAGCTGGTTGAGGCCAGTTTTAAACGGAAGACCTGTGTCGGTGTGCCATCCGTTTACAAAAGACGGCGATCCTGCGAGCTGAATACCCCCCGGGCCGAGCCAAGATGGCGGCCGAAGGCATGTGAGGTGTCACATATGGTGGAGGATGCCATGGGCAAGGATTGGCACTAAGTAACTGTGCACAAAGTGGTGCAGAGAAAAATGCAGTTTGAATAGGACTGCGGCAGTCTACATAGGACTGCTGAAATTTAGCTTTGTGAAAGCAAAGGTGCTTTTGAAGCGACACACCCGTATACAGACTGTTGCCTGTGTGGGAAGGCAGCCTCAGTGCACAGGAGAGTGTCTCTGGAGAGACAGTGGGGACAAACCCCAGTACAGAGACTGTGCTGTCTAAAAAGACTGTGTTGCTGGTGTCTGAAAATTTTTGTTTGCCATGGAGGAGCTGCTGGCCCAGTTGGTGCAGGCAACCGCCCAGCAGCAAGAGATGAATAAGCTGTGGGCCCAGCAGTTTGCTAAGCAGAATGAGGACCATTTAAAGGCTATACAAGAAATGGAGAAAATGGCTGCCAACCAGCGAGAGGAGAATCAGAAGCTCCAAGCAGAGTGGGAGGCAGAACAGGAGGCGATAAAAGTTATCTCCAACCAGAAACAGCCATCTGGGAAAGGTGAACTTACCACGATCCAAGCGGCCTTGCTGGCTGGATGTCCAAAGGGCAAAGCAGAACCGATTGCTGCCAAGCGTAACCAGCCGGAATGGTGCAGCGGATGCCTGCAGGTGGACATGTGCATGAGAGGATGTCCCGTGGCGAGGAGGCCATATCGTCCACCCAAGAAGGGGCCCACTTCAGGAGAGATGGAGTTGCTGAGGGACCCGCATGCTGCCGTTGCCAGGGGCAACCATCTGAATCAGTTTGAGCCTATCACCGCCCAGCAAGGGTTAACTGTGGAACTGCAGAGTAAGATGGATGCTGCCATTACCAAGGGCAACCCTCTGCGTCAACAGGAGCCTGCTATCTCCATCCAGCAGGGGGAGCCGTGCTGGAGGTGCCACAGAGCAGAGAGTTGCGCTCCTGATTGTCTTCTCAGAAGGAGGCCAGAGAGGATACAGCTACAAGCCTGGGAGCTCCAGGTGGATGCAGCCCCACCCATGGCTGACATGGACAGTGAGCAAGAGAGGTCCAGACTGAACTCAGACATCAGACCCGGTAAGACTGTTCCTGTTAGTTATGAAACGGGTTTTGAGACTGTCTACCAAGTCCAGGATGCATGTGGCTACCAGGGTGGGACTGTAGGTCATGTACATGATCTGTATGAGGACTTGGCTGGGCTAAACGGAGGCCCAAATATGCTGACAAGCCAGAAGAGTTCTGAGAGCAGTGGACTTGCAGAGTATGATGAACTTAATGGTTATGACATATATGCCATGGTGTATGTTGAAAATAACAGTAATATAGCTAACCTGCCTGTGCACCAGGGGCGTTGCTAGGGTCCCAAAACATCCGGGGCTCGGGCCCTTAAGTTTTTCTGAGTAGGGCTGGGTGCACACGGAATTTTTTGCGTCTCATTGTGAACTGCGGATGTATATTTACAGAGAAAAACCTTTGTATGTAGGCTCAGGAGAAATATAAGCGATTACACTGCAGTTACAATTAGTGACTTACAGGAGACGTCTCTGAAGAGTTGTTCTCTTTCTCTTCATCTCCATCTGTCCCAGACGCCATGACGTCTTCTACCGTCCACAACTCTTCACTGAAAAATGTACAAAACAAACATCTTAGACTCCTCATTTTATCAGCATTTCTCTACAATTTCCTATCTCTATACAAAATCCCCATCTATAGTGCCCCAAATGGTAATAATTACCCCCTTGTAGGTAAATATTTGGCCCCTATAGCCTGGTAGTAGCCCACTGTAGCCAGGTTGTAGCCCCCTCTAGCCAGGTTATTAGCCCCTCTATCCAGGTTACTGCCCTCTGTAGCTAGGTTACTGCCCCCTTTAGGCAGTAATATGCCCCTGTAGCCAGTAACATGCTCCTTGTAGTCAGGTTATTAGCCCCCTGTACCCAGGTTACTGCCCCCATAGCCACATAATATACCCCCTGTAGCCAGTGATATGCCCCATTAGCCACATATGCCCCCCTGTAGCCAGTGATATGCCCCCTGTAGCCAGTGACATGCCCCCCTGTAGCCAGTGACATGCCCCCCTGTAGCCAGTGACATGCCCGCTTATCCATATATGCCCCCTGTAGCCAGTGACATGCCCTCTTAGCCATATATGCCCCCTGTAGCCCAGTGCTTGCCTCCTGTAGCCAGTGTCTTGCCCCCTGTTGCCATTATGCCCCCTGTAGCTAGTGTCTTGTCCCTGTAGCCATTATGCCCCCTTGTAGCCAGTGTCTTGTCCCTGTAGCCATTATGCCCCCTTGTAGCCAGTGTCTTGCCCCTGTAGCCATTATGCCCCCCTTGTAGCCAGTGTCTTGCCCCCCTTGTAGCCAGTGTCTTGCCCCCTTGTAGCCAGTGTCTTGCCCTGCCCCCCTTGTAGCCAGTGTCTTGCCCTGCCCCCCTTGTAGCCAGTGTCTTGCCCCCCTTGTAGCCAGTGTCTTGCCCCCCTTGTAGCCAGTGTCTTGCCCCCCTGTAGCCAGTGTCTTGCCCCCCTTGTAGCCAGTGTCTTGCCCTGCCCCCCTTGTAGCCAGTGTCTTGCCCTGCCCCCCTTGTAGCCAGTGTCGTGCCCTGCCCCCTTGTAGCCAGTGTCGTGCCCTGCCCCCCTTGTAGCCAGTGTCTTGCCCTGGCCCCTTGTAGCCAGTGTCTTGCCCTGGCCCCTTGTAGCCAGTGTCTTGCCCTGCCCCCCTTGTAGCCAGTGTCTTGCCCTGCCCCCCTTGTAGCCAGTGTCTTGCCCTGCCCCCCTTGTAGCCAGTGTCTTGCCCCCTTGTAGCCAGTGTCTTGCCCCCCTTGTAGCCAGTGTCTTGCCCCCCTTGTAGCCAGTGTCTTGCCCCCTTAGCCAGTGTCTTGCCCTGCCCCCCTTGTAGCCAGTGTCTTGCCCTGCCCCCTTGTAGCCAGTGTCTTGCCCTGCCCCCCTTGTAGCCAGTGTCTTGCCCCCTTGTAGCCAGTGTCTTGCCCTGCCCCCCTTGTAGCCAGTGTCTTGCCCCTTGTAGCCAGTGTCTTGCCCCCCTTGTAGCCAGTGTCTTGCCCCCCTTGTAGCCAGTGTCTTGCCCCCCTTGTAGCCAGTGTCTTGCCCCCTTGTAGCCAGTGTCTTGCCCTGCCCCCCTTGTAGCCAGTGTCTTGCCTTGCCCCCCTTGTAGCCAGTGTCTTGCCCTGCCCCCCTTGTAGCCAGTGTCTTGCCCCCTTACCTAATAAAAATAAAATAAAAAAACCTACTTACCTAATGAGGCCCGGTCCGCGCGTCCTGGTCCTGCAGCTTGAGAGCGGTATAAGCAGCGTGATGTCATCACGCTGCTTACGCCGTCTCGCGGGGCCCGGGATCTCCTCGGCCGGCAGAGCTGCCGGCTTAGAGGATCCCAGCGTCGCAGGGGGGTGATGAAAGCGGCGCGTCACGCCCCTTGCGACGCTCAGATGTATGTACGGCGCTCGGTGAGCACCGTACATACAGGGGAGGAGACAGGACGGGAACGATCCGTCCTGCCTCCTCCCCGACTCTGACTGCGCGGCTGCTGTGAAACGGCCGCGCAGTCAGAGACATCGGCGGGCGCCGCCCGCACACAGGAGCGCTTCAGGCCCACGGCAGCGGCCTGGAGACGCCGAGACTCGGGGCACAGGCGGATTCATTCGGGGCTCGTGCCCCGAATGAATCTGCCTAGCGACGCCCCTGCTGTGCACCATGGGCAGGTCACACAGCCTGAGCAGGGGGAGGTTCGCTGGATGTTAGCTCCAGTTACTGCGTCCCTGTGTGAACCAGCAGCTAGAGTTACTTTAGCAGAGAGCAGCTCAGGTCTGACCCTGGAGGTCATGGCTGTCAGGGCTCTGTGTGCAGTAACTGCAGAGTGTGAGTTAGCTTCTGCAGAAACGCCAGCCCCAGCTATAGAGCAGATTAGCTCAAATGTGCCCCTAGAGAGCGTGGCTAACAGTGCTGGGAGTAGCACAGCTGATGTGAGTCCTGTGAGGGATAGCCAGCAGTTGTGTTCTGCTCTTGTTGGTCCCAGAGAGATGTTTGCATATTCTGATGGGAACTCTGCAAGTGTGTTGCCTGAGAGAGAAACGGCCTCCCATGAAGGTGATTGCTCTGGTGCTGTGTATGAGGGCTCTACTACCATGCATGAGGAGACTATGAGTGTGCATGTGCTGGTTAGTTACCAAGGGGAAAAAACACTCTGTGAAGAGTCTCAGTTGCAGTGTGGGAGTGGATGCAGTAGTGGGTCAGTGGTACAGAGGACTGATGATGTTGATTATTCAAATGGGAGTCATGAAAATACGTTTGAAAAAAAAAACGTGTGCCAAGGCAGATTTTGTGTGCAGCCCTGATCCGTGTTTTACAGAGAAGGGGATCTGTGATCTGGATTATGACACTGCAGGGAATGAAGAGATATGTCAGGCTGGGACCTGTAGTGCAGCGGAGGTCACATGCTCCAATTGCTGCTGTGTTTCCAGTAGTTTTTACTGCAATAGTCACAAGGATTGCAGTGATGGTAGTGATAGGAAAAGTGAGCTATTAGACCTGGAAAAAAAGAGGGTTTGCTCAGGTGCCAGTGAGGGACAGGGGAGAGTATTTGAATCCTCTGATGCTAGGGAAGGGCCCGCTTTTGAGACGGTTGATAATTTTTCCCTAAAAGTTATGGAGGACAATGTTAGCAGTATCACAGAGGTGGTACGTCCGGTGGTTTATGGCGACCTACAGGATGGTGCTATTAGCAGCCAGATGTCTGTTGCCCCTACTTTTAAAAATGTGTCTGCCATTGACTCCAGTGCACAATGTGAAATGGATGATGTGCAAGATAAAGGAGTGACCCTGATAGAGGTTGAGTATTCTCCCTTAGAGACGGTTACAGGAGATGTGCAGGAAACATCGCCACACGTTGCAGCAGAGGATCCGCTGCTAGAAAGAGCCAATGAGAGGTGTGAACAGGGGAATGTGTCCTCTGGCACTAGTGAAATGCCAGGTAATGTTGGCAGTGGGAACCCTGCACTTACTAGTATGCATATTATGGGGGCCACAGTGGATCCTAGTCCAAAGGAAGTTATCACCACTAAGGTGGTCACTAAGAAAGGCCAGATGTCAGCTAGTAACCTAGAGGCGGAGCTCCAGGGTCCCAAGAAATTAGGGAATGTAGCTGACCCTAAGGAGCATGGGATGGTCAGTGAGGACCCGCGGACTTGTGTTGAAGAGAGGTTTTGGGTTCCTCATAGTCCTGCAGACAAAGTGGTAGCAGGTTTGGGCTCAGGTGTGCCCCAAGCGGCCATAGTGTATAGCAACTCTGAGAAGTCTGCTGTCATTACAGCTTCTGATGAAGATAGTGTGGTGGCTGGGTCCAAACAGGGGTCTTTTGTGAGACCCAAAATAGGGAAGACACTGCCCAGTGGGCGCAATGCTAAGGCCGTTTGTGTGAGGAAGAAGGTTAGTAGGTATGATAGCACTGATATTGTAGTTGTCAATAGTAGCCCTATGAATGTCAGCATGCGGACTGAAGGGGAGGACTTCAAGGTGGCAGAGCACATATGCGTGGTACCATCTATAGAAAGTGGCTATGACCGGTCAGTCGCCGATTGTAGGATGAATGCGTGCTATGAGCCCACAGCTGAGTTGTACGTGAAAAATGTTGTCTCTGCCCCTGAGGATATAGGGAAGATGTTGCCCCAAAGTAGGAGCTTTGACCCCGGAGGAAGGGTTATGCAGGGTGATGAAGTCCTACGGCCTTTATCAGAGGGGAGGGATATGTCACGGTGCGACCTTAGGTGGTCGCATGGTTCTGCCACTAGGTGGCGTACGTGCCACCGAGAGCCTGGTCTCGGTGGGGGAAGCCAGGTATTGTCGGTCAGCAGCATTAGGGTGCTGACCCTTATACCTAGCACGGCTAATGTTCAGCCATTAAGGGCTGGCCTTCCCGGAACAACTGCAGATGGGTGGGTGGTTGTTCCCACGTTCCAGGTCTTCTGGTTCCAGCCCAGGTATTGGGTGCATCTGGAGCACCTATTAAAGGCCTCCTACGACAGGAGATCAGGGGGCGTGGTTGCTGCCAGAACCTGGAGCAGCACTGGAGCTGGAGACAGAGGCTCTGGCCCCCAGAGGCTTGGAAGAAGCCGGAACCCAGTGGGAGACTGGGAGAAAGGTTTCGGTGAGACTGGACGTTAGGTCCTGTTCACATGTGAGAGAGGGACTCTTTACACATGTGTAGTTAGTGGCCAGACGGCTGAGGTTTTGATTTATGTATGTTTTTCTTCTATATACTGTGCCTCAATAAAGCTGGTTGAGGCCAGTTTTAAACGGAAGACCTGTGTCGGTGTGCCATCCGTTTACAAAAGACGGCGATCCTGCGAGCTGAATACCCCCGGGCCGAGCCAAGATGGCGGCCGAAGGCATGTGAGGTGTCACAATACATACACACAGACATCTATACAAACACATACATACACATTTACATACACATACATTCAGTACAGTTCACATTCATGAACATTATTTTGTCTCCCCCTTATTACACTACTTAAAATTATTGTTCGGCACTGAGGCTCCTCACTCACTTCTTGCTGGTCTGGTCCCGAGATAGGAGCACAGCAGGGGGTGAAGACCTCTCACGGCTGGACAGCGCGCTGCTTCCTGACTCCCTTCACAGTGTGAGCAGGCGGCGCCCCCTCCTCCCTCCTCAGCTCCCGTCATCCCGAGCAGTCGCCCTCCCCCTCGCTGCCTGCACATAGCTGCTGCTGCTGTGAACTGTTGGTGTGTCCAGGACACACACACACAGTGGAACAGCTTGTCCGCTCTACAGGTCATAGTAATGACCTGGAACCGGACGTTCTGAGACTCGGGGCACAGGGAGTCTGGTCCGGGCCTTGTGCCCCGAACAAAACTACCTAGCGACGCCCCTGGCTGGAGGGCTGAAAAAAGTAATGGGAAACACCTGCAGCTCTTCTGGGGTGAACAGAGGACCCCAGGCAAAAAAAATACTATGGTAGCGGCAAAACATGAGGTACCGCAGCGGTGCCGTCAACAGCCCTGAGAAGAGTGAGTAAAAAATACTACAATGGTAGGCCGAGACGTCTCTCACTCACTCACACACCATCTCCTCCTCTCGCCCTCTCTCGGTGTCCCCAAGGGGTCACTCCTGGGCCCACTACTCTTCTCCATCTACACTCTTGGTCTGGGTCAGCTAGTAGCATGATATGGCTTTCAATACCACCTATATGCTGATGATATCTAACTCAACATCTCCCGCCCAAATGTTAACTCTCTGCTCTCCCGGATCCCAGACTGTCTATTGTCCATGTCCTCCGTCTTTTCTTCCTGTCTCCTAAAATTAAATGTGGAGACGTGGAATCACCCCTTCGGCTTCACAAACTATCTAGTGTGGTTACCGGAAACCGAGAAGAAACCACGGAGGCGATACTGGGAATGAGTGACCAGCGCATAAGGAGAAGCAGACAGCAGCAACAACTTCACCGTCACGTGGCACACTTAATGACAACCCCTCTGAAAGGGAGGAGAAACCTCCTGGAAAGGAAAACTAAAATAAAAAAATGTAGCAGGCCTTTAGTGCAGAATCTGCCTTTTACAGCCACTGGTAGCATAGATATAGTTCACCCAGGCAGAGTCAACACGTTTGGTGTCAGCCTCCTAGGACGAAGGCCTACATCCATGGTGCTATGTCCTCCAATGAGATTGACCAGAACTTAGTAGAATAATTTATTGAGAATGACTAATGAGTAGAAGAAAGCATACTAGTGTTCAAACCCTGATCTACTATAAAAAATGAAAATTAGCCTGGTCAGAGAGGAGGTAAATAGCCCAGACAGGAACGGATTAAAACACATGTAATTAGTCATTTATATTACCTGGAGATGGGAGTGGCTGCTCATTCTTCACCCTGACATCGATATTCAGATCCTTCATTATGACGTCCATGTACAGATCCTCCATTTTGACATCTCTGTACTGATCTTTATGTGCTTTTAAATACTCCCACTCCTCCATGGAGAAATAGACAGCGACGTCCTGACACCTTATAGGAACCTGATACAGACAATGATACAGTCATCACCCAGACCCCTCCAGTGGTGTTACTGTATAATATCCCAGCATTCCCAGCAGCATCACCTCTCCAGTCAGCAGCTCAATGATCCTGTTGGTGAGTTCTAGGATCTTCTGTTCATTGATTTCCCCCTGTATCAGAAAGTGAGGTGGGGGCCCCGTGATTGAGCTCAGGTTTCTTTCCCATCCTTCAGACACAGGGGCTGGAGAGCAATCACTAGAGGTCGTCTTCACTACTGTGTAATCCTGTTTTTGGAGAGATACATTGATAAATATCACTACAAACATTCCCAGAGTCCATCATCTCTCCAGTCATATCATCTGTTATTACCATAGATAAGAATGATGTAATGTGACATCATCAGAGCCTCCTCCCCTCTCCAGTCATATCATCTGTTATTACCATAGATAAGAATGATGTAATGTGACATCATCAGAATCTCTCCCCTATCCAGTCAGATCTGTTATTACCACAGATAAGAATGATGTAATGTGACATCATCAGGATCTCTCACCTCTCCAGTAAGCTGGAAGATTGTCTCTAGGGTGAGATTTAATATACTCTCTGCCATCTTGACATCTATGTAGAGATCCTCCATCTTGACATCTCTGTACTGATCCTTGTGTTTCTCTAAATACTCCCACTCCTCCATGGAGAAATAGACAGCGACGTCCTGACACCTTATAGGAACCTGAAACACACAATGATACAGTCATCACCCAGACCCCTCTAGTGGTGTTACTGTATAAACCCCACCCACATCTCCAGTCAGCAGTCAAATTTTTTGGGTTTATTTTTTTTTCCCTATCAGAAGGGGGGGCCCTGATTGACTCAGTTCTTTCCATCCTTAGACACGGGGTGAGAGCATCCAAGTCTTCATACTGTTAACCTGTTTGGAGTTTATTTTAATAAAAACCCCTCCATTCTTCATTTCTTTTTAATAAAAAAGATGTAATGACATCATGACCCTCCCCTTCCATCAAAATCATCAAATAAGAAGGGGATGTGACTCATCAGACCCTCCCCTCTCCAGCATACTTTAAAAAAAAAAAAAAACAAAAAAAAAAAAAAAAAAAAAACCCCCCCCCCCGCCCCCCCCCCCCCCCCCCCCCCCCGGCCCCCTCAGTGGTGTTTACTGATAATTCCCAGCATTCCACAGTATCATCTTTCACATCATGATCAGTGGTGAGTCTGGATCTCTATTTACTGATATTCCCGCATTACAGAAGAGTCGGCCTTCTTCAGTCAGACAAGGCTAAGACAATCATAGATCTCTTCTTGTGTATTCCTGTTATAGAGATACATTATAAATATCATACATTCCCGTTCCTCCCTTCCAGTTATCATCTGGTATACAAGATAAGAGAGTCAGTGGCCATCATCGACCTCCTCCCCTGCCAGTCATATCATTGTTATACCATAAAAAGAAGATTCAATGTGACATCATCAGACCCTCCCCTCTCCAGATCATACATCTGGTTTTACATAGATAAGATGATGTAATGTGACATCATCAGATTTCTCCCTCTCACAATCACTGTGTATTACCATGTAGTTTATGGAGAGATATCATGTATGATAGAATATATGACTACAAACTCTTCCCAGAACTGTCTCATCACCTTCTCCAGTCATATCATCTGTTATTACCATAGATAAGAATGATGTAATGTGACATCATCAGAGCCGCCTCCCCTCTCCAGTCATATCATCTGTTATTACCATAGATAAGAATGATGTAATGTGACATCATCAGAGCCCCCTCCCCTCTCCAGTTATATCATCTGTTATTACCCTAGATAAGAATGATGTAATGTGACATCATCAGAATTTCTCCCCTCTCCAGTCATATCATCTGTTATTACCATAGATAAGAATGATGTAATGTGACATCATCAGAATCTCTTACCTCTCCAGTAAGCTGGAAAATTATCTCTAGGGTGAGATTTAATATACTCTCCAACATCTTGTCCTTGTCTCTATTCATCCTTGATGAGTCAACCAGGAAGATTATCTTATATTGTAGAGACCTAAATGGAAGAAGATGAGACAATGTAAAAACTACACAAATAGCTTGTATAGGAAGCTCCTCCATGTTCAAGGTCAAAGCAGTGTCACAGAGCATTGTATCCTCCCATGAGCGCTCCGCCATCACTGGCCACAGCGGGGTATACAGTATGTATGGCCTGTGACTGCTGTAGACCATCACAAGCTCCAGTGGTCACATGACATATATACTGGCATCACCACTGCTACCAATGTTGTTGTTGTGCAATCTAACCAGAGACTAAAGGACTTTATTGTCACAAACGAAAGAGTTATACTCGGTTCAGTCCCGCCCTCCGATTTTGCCATAAACTAAAATTGTTGTGGAAAGCTTGCAAATTAAATAATTATCATTATTATTAAAAATTCTCTACCGAGGATGCGGTGGTGTCTGCGACAAGTTCGAGACACTCTCTCTCATTTATGTACAAGTTGTTGCTCTCTGATCGCTGTAGGTCTCTTCCCCCCTTTTATCAGCGATGGGAAAGTGAATTGGGTCTCTCTTTTTCTATTGCTCAGTGGGAGCGCTGTTTCCAGCTCACCCATCGAGCGATGTTAGCCTCAAAGCACCAGGAGACCTGTTATAAGATCTTGTCACGCTGGTACAGAGTTCCCGCAGTCTTGCATAAAATGTTCCCAGCAAAGCCTCAAAGCACCATGGAGACCTGTTATAAGATCTTGTCACGCTGGTACAGAGTTCCCGCAGTCTTGCATAAAATGTTCCCAGCAACCTCTGCTTTTTGCTGGAGGTGTGGAAGGGGAGAGGGAACCATGTCCCACGTTTGGTGGGGATGTCCCCTACTCAGAGGCTTCTGGACTTCTGTGCTAGAGGTGATTGAGGCGGCAACGGGCATTCTGATTCCTGACTCGCCGGAGGCCTTGTTACTTTTTATGTTCCCCTTGCCAATTAGTAGATTTAAGAAATCCCTTCTGAAGCATCTATTACAGGCTGCCAAAACTATAATTCCACGGAAATGGAAGTCACCTGTCCCCCCAACCTTGGAAGATTGGTTTGCAGAAATTAGTGCGGTTCAGAGAATGGAAGAATTGATAGCCCAAACTCCCGAGCAGGCATATAAATTTACTAGGACCTGGTCTAGCTGGTCCCTTTTCAAAAATTCTCCACTTTATTTTTCCATCACCTGTTAGTGTGGGATTGACTGTGGGCAGGCTGGGTGCTACTCTCTTCTCTACATTGGGTGTTCCCCGCTATTCCTTCGTTTTTCCTTATTCCCATCCTCCCTCCCCCCGTTTTTGTTTTTTGTGTGTGCATCCCTCTTTCTTATACGTCTTGTGAGACTGCCTTTTGTTGTATGGGTGTTTTGTCCTCTCTGTTGTGCTGGCGTGGGTCTTTTCTTTTTTCTTTATTTATTTATTTTATTTTTTTTCTCTCTCTCTCTCTTTTCTTTCCTTTGGGTATATGGGTGTTCACAGCGCCCGTCTTTTGTTTCTTTTTACTAGTTCGTAGTATATATTCATTCTCTGCTTGCCTCTTGGCAGCTATCAGGAATGTGACATGTCATGGTATGCATATTAGATGTCTTAGTGATTAATATCCATATCCTTTTCCCTTTTTATTGCCAATGCAGTTCTTGCTTTGTTATGATGTGATCTTGACATGATGCTTGCTGTGAGTTTATGTTCATTGACATATTTTGTTCAATAAAACTTCTTCGAATTTAAAAAAAATAAAAAATTCTCTACTATTTGCTCCCTTAGTGATCCACAGTGTACAGCTCATCATTAAGGGATATGACCAGTAACGTGAGCTCCTCAGTCCTGGCTGCACATGTTCATATATCACCTCTTCTCTCAGGCAGCTACCGTCAGTCTCTTCCCTGCTTAGTAATCACACACAATCACTAATGACTGAGTGCTCAACTCCTGGCCCTGTCATTCTGCTTCTGTCCTCCTTAGTAATTTGTCAAACATTGAAAATAAACCAAAATAAACCTCAATCAGGTATGTGTATTGAGAAAAAAAAATGCACGTTTGGTTCCTGCAGGGATTTGAACTTAGAACCCCTGTGCTAAAAAGGTAGAAGTGCTCAAGATATATGGTACAGACATATTCTCTTAGTGTTATCTAAAAAGCAAAATGATTGTATATGTATGTATCCTGATGTAACAAAAAATGGTAAGAGACGTTCTATTCTGTATCTGTATAAATTGTTTAATAAAAATTATCTGATTAACCACTAACCACTCAGCTACATTGTAGCTACTCACAGCACTTTACATAAACAGAACTTTGTTTGACTAAAGTGAGCACACCATGGGGAAAGGCATGGTGATGTCAAGCCTGTTGGGTCACATGCTACATGCCATGTGTTTCAAACAACTCATGCACAGGAAATGCCTTCCTGGTAAAACCCCCTTTAAGATCAATTTTTAGCATGATATTGAAAAAGATCTTTTAAAGGAAACCTGTCACATAGTTTATGTCACCCTTGCTGAGCTCAGCGCTAGTGTCAGACATGCTGTTCCCAGTGCTGTGTCCCTTATTCTGTAAGATGCAATAGTTTTAGAGTACTTCATGCTCAAATCTGGTAGATTGTAGCCTGTTGTGCCAGAAAAGAGTCCACTTAATTCGTAAGCAGGAGTTGGCTAGGCACACTCACAGCTAGCTCCAGCCAATAGCCGGTTATTTACAAGTTTCTGCCTATTTAAAGTAAAAGGTTGAATCACCCGTGAGTGGGTGGGGTAGCTGTGGGTGTACTCTTTTCTGGCAGAACAGGCTGTAAACTGTCAGATTAGAGCATTAAATACTCTGAAACTACTGTATCTTACAGAATAAGGAACACACCACTGGAAACAAGTCTTTAACTAGCTCATTATGTCCACAGCAATGGTGGCATAACCTATTTGTCAGGTTCCCTTTAAAAGGTTCTCCGGGACTATCCTTTTATTTGTTATAGGGCTCACAACTGTATTATATTAAACTTTGTAATTCATATTTCATTCATTCATGTAATTCATTCATTATTATTTACCTATTCTGCTGTGCAGAACCAAAGAGCCTTGTCCACCCCTCACCCTAATCCCCTGCAAACCATGTGACGTTCATTAACCCTTTAAGGTCTAAGCCTGTTTTGGCGTTAAGGACCAAGCCCTTTTTTTCAAATCTGACATGTGCCACTTTATCTGTAAATAACTTTTCAACACTTTTACCTTTCCATGTGATTCAGAGATTGTTTTCTCGTGACGCATTGTGCTTTAATTTAGCAATTAATTTTGGTCGATAAAATCCTTGTTTAGGTGTAAAAAATATCGAAATTTTGTGAAAATGTGGAAAAATTTGCTATTTTCAAAGTTTAAAAATTTCTGTGTGCAAGACACATAGTCACACCAAACAAAATAGTAAATAATGAATATCTACCATATGTCTACTTTGTGTTGGCATGATTTTTTTAAACATCCTATTATTTTTTAAGACATTTGGGGGCGTTGAAATTTAGTAGCAAATTTAACATTTTCAGGAAAATTTGCAGAACAGATTTTTTTGGAACCAGGCCACTTCTGATGTTTTGAGGGGCTTGTATGTTAGAAACCCCCATAAATGACTCCATTTCAGAAACTACACCCCTTAACATAGTCAAAACAGCATTTAGGAAGTTTATTAACCCTTTAGGTATTTCGCAGAAATTAATGAAAAGCAAAGGTGAAATTTCAAAAAATGTAACTTTTTGCAGATTTCCGATTTTTTTTTCATTATTCATTGGAACCCCGTAGATTTTACCAAGAAATCGCAACTCAATAATGATTCTCCTTATTATGCAGTTTTTGGAGATACCCCACTTGTGGCCCATATACGCTTTTTGACTCTTCCACAGGCCTCAGAATTGAAGCAGCACCTTCTTGTTTTAGAATATTTTTTCAGGCTTATTGGGATAGTTGATGGGCAGTGACAGATGTGGGAACAGAAGTTACAAGCTGTCTTTTTAACTGATCAGACAGCTATAACAATATGAGTGAGGGGAACAGGGACTTAGCAATGAAGGGGATTAATTTTTGTGTGTGTTTTTCACTGTATGAGCCAGTGATGATCACTGGCAGAAAATTGCTGGAACTTGAAAGTGGCAGCTGTCTGATCAGACAGCTGCCACAAATACATCACAGGGGCAGTGAAGTGATTAGGCAGTGGAGGAGTTAATAAAGTATTTCAGGCTGTGACAGCCCAGATCCCAGCACAGGGCACTAGGACCCAGCACAGAAATACCATCTCCTCACTCACACAGAGCAGAGCCCAGGGACATGGACAGCTGTAAACTGTGTGTCAGCAGACTGACTGACCAACCCCCGCATCCTCAGCAGGGGATCACAGGACTTCCAATGATTGAATCACCTGCTGTGTGTAACTGAGCAAAATTAGCTGCCAAAACAGCAATTAGCATAGAGCTTTCAGCTTATCTCTGCACAGGGAGACATAAAGATGTCATGAAGTTCAGGGGAAGTCAGGGTGCATTAATAGGCAGTGAATCATGACGTTCAGGAACGTCAGGGTGCCTTAATGGGTTAATCACATGGACTCAGTGAAGGTTTTGTCATCACCTAGTGGTTTGAAGCCAGGCTCAGCTCAGTAGTAGGTGTGTCCAGAGTAGAGAACGATCTGGCTGCATTCACTCTTTCCAGCCTGAAGTTTAAAAGTGAACAGAATTAATTACTTTAGAATAATTACATTGGAGGGGGATCTGTTTTGTTTATCTTTGAGTCCTGCTGGCAGAATTTAGTAACGGAGCAGAAGACAGCAGTTCAGAGCTGAGGGGCTGCGTACTGCTGTCATGAAAACAATGACTACAGCCCTTTACAGTTTACATAGTGACTCATGAGACCTACCATAGCTATCATCACTACCATGACAGCAAGTAAAGAGCTGGGAGAGATTACACACCAATGTCAGCACAATGTCTAGGAGTGATAACTGTGGATGGGAAGTCCTAGATTGCAGTACAGTCTGGAACTTGAGATGCTGGAGAACTACTGACACTGCCACAAGCAGGAAGTTTCAGTACTAAAAATGGAACTTATGATAGATAAATAAGGAGGCAAAAGAAAAGACAGAAACACATGAAGGGAGTATGATATTTTAATTTTAAATATAAATGCCGTTTATGGTGTTCTATGAAATCTTTAATTTTCCAGATAACCCTTTTAATGTTGAGTGTTTAATCCAAAAAGGCCCACATCAAATCTTTAGCTTTAAAAGAATTAGATACCAATTCAGACCAGGTTATTAGGGCACCGGAAAAGGGGGTGCAGTGGTGGTGATTGATAGTTACATAGTATGGTTTAAAAAGACATATGTTCATCAAGTTCAACCACGAGTGGGGAAAATGTGGGTGAAGGGATGTAGAAAATGAGTTTAAGCCTACCTTCCCTACTAGTGAATGCTTTGAAACCCGTACGGCAAGAACCAATCTGCTCTAGGGAAGATTTGATTTCTGATCCCAGAGTTGCCATCAGACTGGATCTAGACTTGTACTGTACATATTAATATTCTTTAGTTTCAGGTAATTATGAAAGTCTTTCATGAAACTCCCAACTGATGCAGCTGTGACCAGCTCCTCAGGCAGGCTATTCCACAGATATACAGTTATTACAGTGACAAACGCTTTTCTCCTCTGGAGATTTGAATCCTTTTTTGTCTAACCGAAGGGAATGTTCCCTTATCTTTTGAGGGGCTTTACATGATATAATTTTTCCCCATACTTTTTGTAGCGACTAATTATAGATTTATATAAATTAATCATGTCCCCCCAGAGCCATCTTTTCTCAAGACTAAATAAGTTTAATTCTACTAACCTCTCCTCATAACTAAGATGCTCCATTCCCCTTATAAGTTTGGTTGCTCGTCTTTGCGCTCTCTCTAGCTCCATTACATCTTTTCTATAAACTGCAGCCCAGAATTGAACAGCATATTCTAAGTGAGGTCGCACCGATGCTTTATACAATAGTAAAATTATATCCTTGTTCCGCGAGTCCATGCCTCTTTTAATAGATGGCAATATCTTCCTTGCCTTAGAGGCAGCTGATTGACACTGCATGCTGTTCTGTAGTCTATGATCTACAAAAACGCCCAGATCTTTCTCAAGAATCGATTCGCCCAGTTTTTCTCCCCCTAGGACATATGATCCCTGCAGATTTTTCGTACGCAGATGCAGAATCTTACATTTATCCACATTGAACCTCATTTGCCAAGTGGATGCCCAATCACTCAGTGCGTCCAGATCTGCTTGCCATTTATGAGCATCTTCCATAGATTGCACTACACTACATAGCTTGGTGTCATCTGCAAAAATAGAAACAGTGCTATTAATCCCCTCCACTATATCATTAATACATACATTGAATAAAAGAGGACCTAATACTGAGCCCTAGGGCCACCACTCATAACAGGGGACCACTCAGAGCAGGAATCATTTACCACCATTCTCTGAGTACAATCAGATAGCCAGTTTTTAATCCAATTACACACTGTTATCTCTAACCCCATGGATTTTAATTTACCCAATAAATGCTTATGAGGGACAGTGTCGAACGCCTTTGCAAAGTCTAAGAACAGCCACAGCCGCCCCGCTATCCAGACTTCTACTTATCTCTTCATAAAAACAGATCAGGTTGGTCTGACAACTTCTGTCGTTAGTAAAACCATGCTGGGAATCACTTATAATATTGTACTCAGCCACATATTCCTGTATATTATCCCTTATGAGCCCATCAAACAGTTTTCCCACAATAAATGTTAAACTTACCGGTCTATAATTACCTGGGCAGGACTTGGAGCCTTTTTTTGATGCCAGTCTATATAAAAAGTTAAATTGTGAACTTTTATGGGATTCTACCACATATAAAAAATTGGAATTTGTTAGGAACTTGTTTCAGCACCAGGTAGGTGTGATGATACAACTTACATTTTTAACAATAATTAAAAGGGGTTTTACAAAGATCATATTTGTAATGATGAGGACAGTAAAAATAAGCACTTTTGCAATTGCCTTGTATTACCTAAATCATTTAGTATAGCAGCTATTAGCTAATCTGTGTGTTCTACACCTAAAACTGCAGCCTGGGGTCAAGCTACGCCCCTCTGCTATGATGGCAGCCTGATATGTAGTTCAACCCCCTGGAAGGGACAGGCATTGGTGCAGGACATGCCCCCTGTGCTGTTCTGGCTGCCTGCACTCTCTGTGCTCACTCCCCCCCTGAGCTGTGTGAAACTTAAACTGAAGGCTGCTCTGCTATTCTTGGGACAGCTCTAATGTGAAGGATCTGGGCAATGCTAGATTTACTCCCCCCACCCATATAACACATATAATACACTCTGCTAGACACAATGACAAGCTGTCACATATTAGGGGGCTGTTTATATAACTGCTTACACCAATACAGGTGTTCTGGTTACAAGGATTCCTCTCTCTACCACTGCTCACACAGAATGAGGACTTTGGAGAGAGCAGGGAGAGGGTGTGATGATGTCTCCACTCTTTAGTAAGGGAAGACCTGCCTACTGGAAGGAGAGACCTGCCCTTGGATTTGAAACTGTATGACAGAGAAAACGCTCAAGATGCCTGCGAAAGCTTGTAGTGAGAAAACCCCTTTAAGAAAAGTTTAATAATAAAGGTCGGACACCCAGTACCACTGATCGCCAATGTTAAGCGCTCGATCCTTATACACCAACAACAGCTAATACTGTGTCTTTCCCCATTTATCTCCCTCTCCATGCCCCCCTCTCTGATAACTCCCTTTGTTCACATCATATTTTCATCCCCTTCTATCTGCAATACTATTTCCCATATATATTCTCATGTGACCAGCAAGAATAAGGTTGTCTAAAACCGAAATATTGCAAAGTGTCACCTGTCCATTTTTACTTCATATATTATACTACCTTACGCATTATTTGCATTGGTGTTATATGGACCGTTTCCTCAATACAATTATCTTCATGCAAAATTTGAATGCTGTGGATTCTTCTTTAACAGGATTGCAATGTCTTCTCCACATGCACTGCATTCTCAAATCTGAGTGCTGGACATTCTTTGAATATTATTCAAACTTTAAGTAAGTAAAAGTGTACCAGACTCAATGGGCCACATGTATGAAAACTGTTTAGGTCTAAAACTCACTTTTTTGCCCATTGTAACCTATGGGCAAAAAAGTGAGTTTTAGACCTAAACAGTTTTCATACATGTGGCCCAAAGCCTATTCATTCATAGTTAGGAACATAAGTAAGCGAAAGTGTCAAAAATCCTTGACGCATTTCGAGCTGGCTGACTTAGTCATAAGATAAAGCTAACGTTTTTAACTACGAGTAAATAAATATTTAAGTGAAAGTGTACATCTCTGACGCGTGTTGAGCTGGGGGCTTTTAGTCATACGCTAAAGCTTAAACTTTTATCAATTCATAGTTAAAAGCTTGAGTAACCGAAAATGTAAATCCCTGACGCATATACAGCCCTGACGCATTTTGAGCTGGGTAGCTCTTAGTCACTGGATTTAATGGTGAACAGAAAGCCTAAGACTAAGGGTTACGCAACTCAAAACACTTTAGGGATTTACACTTTTGCTCACTTGAGTTTTTAACTATAAGATAATAAACGTTCACATTTTATCATCACAACTCCGTGGTCCGAAATTACATAAGAAGGTATTTATATCCCCGACCTGACAGATTGTGGCTGAAACAGGCTGGGTCAATCAGGATAAGACTGGCAGTCTGAGTCAATCATCATCTGCGGACACCAGGTAGTGATATACTGGGACATACACAAGACATAAAACTAGTAGATTCAATCTTAGCTACTATAAAATGGCTGTCGTGACTCCTTTACCCCTCATCTTTTGGCTATATGGGGTTTATCTTTTTCTGGAGAAATAGAGTCCTTATAATGCTAAGGAATTATTTTTCTGCCAGTGGAATTCACAATTTTTTCCTTTTTGATATTTTTTAATTGTATCTGTGGGAGTCAACATTTTCCCGCTCTTTAGCAAATATTTTTATGCCAGTTTGGGAAGAGTTTTTCTTGATTTGGGATTCCATTCCTTGTTCTTCCAATATGTGGTACGGTCGTTATATTGACGACTTACTCTGAATTATGGGAGGGAACCAAACAGTTTGCTCACTCTTTTATCCAGTATTTGAACACTGATTATATGAATATTAATTTTACCCCATCTTATAAAATTGTACAACTAGATATATATGCATCTTAATTTTCTAGAGATAGAAGATTAACTTATGGTGGTGTCACCTTATCGGAAACCTATGGAAAAACCTTTTAGTGTCTCTGTGCCATTCACAGCAAGTGATTAACCACTTTCTGATATCCGACATAAACTTATATCATAATTTCGGTAAGGATGCATAGTGTGGGGTCCCTGCTCCATACCAGAGAGTTTACAGATGATCGCTAAAGCTGGCATCAGAGACCACCCTGATCCCCTTTGTTTAACCCATTAGACATCTTAGTGATCGCTGAATGAATGCGCAGTAATTATATGCCTTGTTCCCCCATGTGTTGAGCATTTGCTATAGCAGCTATAAGCCTAATGGAGACCTCCATTGCTGCCATGTTGCTACTCCTATTACTTCCTGCCACTTTTTTATACTTTCTGCATTATTTATACAATGAATAGTACAACAGTGTTCAAGTGATCTCACCCCTAGTGGTCAAGTACATTATGGAGAAACCAGTAAAAAAAAAAAATAAAGTTTTAAAACTAAAAATCGAATACCCCTTTCCGCCATTATAAAAATTACAAGAAAAAACCAAAAAAGTTACACAATTTGTATTGCTGTAATAATCCAATTGAAATATAAAATTCTTTATGGTGAACAACGTAGACTAAAAGAATTTCCAATGGAAAAATTGCGTCACTTTGGTCATTTCACGTCCAAAAAAATTGGAAGAAAAAATGATCAGAAATTCGAATGTATCCCAAAACAGTACAAATAAAAACCACCCAGGTGTTTTTAATTAGCAATAGTCTGTATAGGGGTTAATGCCCTGCTCCTTTCAGTCTGCTTGCAGGGAGCCCAGGAGAGGTAAGATGTGTCAACCTCTCCTTTTTTGGTGGTGGTGTTGTGTAGCAGCCATTGCTGCTGTGAGGCTATGCTTATGGGGTGGTGCATTCCAGAGCCGGGGGGGCTAGGCCTGGCAGCAGTGGGGCTGTTGGACCACTGGGTTGTGCCCCTTGCTTTTCTGATTATTGCTGGGCCGATGGCAGCCATGCAGTGCTATATCCAGTAGTGTAGGGACCCTCTTAAAAGAGGGGGTTCCTTGAAGGGGGGAAGTGGGCCTATACATTTTTGACCCAAAAAGTATCCCAAGAACTTCATTTATTTTTATATTTTTCCCTGAAAAGCATTAGATCCGATATTTTGAGGATGTGGGTCCAAAAAATTCTCCCCCCTTCCTATATTTTTTCTATAGTATTTTCATTTTTTTTTGGCAGCACTCATCCCCTTTTTACCCGGGTTTTTTTAAATTTGCAGTATCTGTATGGGGTTAATGCCCTCTCCTTTTAGTCTCGGCGGGGGCCCCCCAAAGAGGTAAGATTTGGTCAACCTCTCCTTTTTTGGTGGGGGTGCTGTGTAGCACCCATTGCGCTGTGGGGCTATGTTATGGGGGTGCACCCCCAAAGGGGCGGGGGGCTGGGGCCGGGGCAAGGGGGGCTTTTGGGACCATGGGTTGTCCCCCTCACTGGTGTGGTTGTTGCTTGGCGGAGGCCGCACAGTGCTCATCCATTAGTGGGGGAAACCCCATTTTTAAAAGAGGTCCCGTGAAGGGCAAGTGGCCTATACTGTTTGACCCAAAAATATCTAAGAACCTCATGTTTTTTTTATAATTTTTTGTGAAACCTTTAATCGACGTATATTTTGAGGAAGTGTGGTCCAAAAATTTCTCTCCCTTCCTAGTACAAATAAAAACTACACTTCAGCCCAAAATATATGATCCCTTCCTCAGGTCCATAGGTGGAAAAAAAAAAGAAGCTAAAAAATGCCAAAAATGGCGTTGCAGCACAAATGTAAGAAGTAGAGAATGTTTTAATTTTTTTAAAAGTACCGTACTAAAACTCTAAATATATGGTATCATCAGAATCGTATTTACCTACAGAATACAGATAACATGATTTATACTGAATCGTAAACTTCATAAAAAACTAAACCCAGGGAAAAAGGACGCAAGGATTTTCCTTTTAGATTCTACCCCACATAGAATTTTTTTGGGGGTTCCAAACATGATAGGTACGGGGCCCCCCATTTTAAAAAACCCTCACCGTCTATGTAGCAGGGAATAAAAATAAAGGCAGGGAGTGAAAAACATATGTAACAAAAAATAAATAAAAATAGGCTGCGGCAGGAAGGGGTTAAAAAAATTCTTGATAGTAAAAGCATTCGCATTAAAGTAAACAGTACTGAAAATGAAAGAAAAGATTATTGGGGAGAAAACCAATTGGAAAGAACGAAAAAGATGACGCGAATACCAAAAGAACGATTGCTTTAAAAAGGTTTTTTCCACAAACTGTTTTCGTCCTTTCCAGTCCCCTTCCTCCTTTCTGGGGAAAAAAGGCATCTTCAATTTCAAAAAAATAAAAAACTCCTTCAGCCACGCCTCGATGTGGAGTCATCACACCACCTACTGTGTGCACCCCCCAGGCTGAATACTCAGGGTGACATGTCCCAAAAGTGGCAATTGCATGTCTGTTTTATGGCGCATTAAAACAGTGTAAAGTGCGCCTGAAAGTACGACCCTTTGAAAAATCTGTTTGGTATCCTAGCAATAAAATTTAATTTTCATTTCTAGGCCCATTACAAAATCTAGGCGCATATCCTATTGTTAGCAACGTATTTGATGCGCCTTTTTAGACGCATTTAAATTTGTTGTGACGGGCGTATAATGCACCTAGTCTTGTTCTATTAAGGTCCATTTAAATAGAAAATAGGGCGTCAAGAGTTTATTTTTCGCGCAAAATACACCAAAAAATGCGCATTTGTATTAAGACATGTCACCCTCAGTGTTCAATCAGCCGGCAGGGGAAGACTCTGGCCTAGCTAAGCACAAATAAAAAAAATTTCTTGGGTTTAATCGGGGGAGAAGAGACATGCAGCAGGACACGGGGAAACGGCAGGACAAGAGAGGGGGATGCGGGGAGGGGGGGGGGGCCGGCAGGGGCAAAAGAAGAGGGGGCCTTGGGGGGGGGCTGGCAGGGAAAAGAAGAGGGACCGCTGGGGGAGAGCTGGCAGGAAAAAGAAGAGGGACCTATGGGGGAGAGCTGGCAGGAAACAGAAAAGAAGGGGCCAAGGGGAGATGTCGGAAAAAGAAAAGGGGCATATGGGGGGGCTGGCAAGGAAAAGAAGGGGCAAAGGGGGAGAGCGTCAGGAAACCGAAGAGGGCTATGGGGGAGCTGTCAGGAACAGAAAGGGGCCTTTTTGGGGGAAACTGTCAGGCAAAGAAAGGGGGCCTGGGGGAAGCTGTCAGGACCAGAAGAGGGGGCCCAGGGGGAAAGTGCAGGACCAGAAGAGGGGGCCTGGGGGGGAAAATGCAGGCACAGAAAGGGACCTAGGGGGAGACTGCAGGACACAGAAGAGGGGTGGGGGGACTGGAAAAACAGAAGGGGAACGGGGGAGAGCGCAGGACACAGAAAGGGGCCGGGGGCAGACCAGGACACAGAAGAGGGACCGGGGGGAGCTGGCAGAAAACAGAAGAAGGGGTGCAGGAGAAGCTGGCAGGAAAAGAAGAGGGATGCGGGGAGAGCTGGCAGGCCAGAAGAGGGCCTATGGGGGGAAAACTGCCAGGGGCACAGAAAAAGGGGCCCATGGGGGAGAGGTGCGGACACAGAGAGGGGGCAAGGGGGGGGAAAAAAGGGGAGGCACAGAAGAGGGGGCCTATGGGGACGCTGAGGGACACAGAAAAGGGGCCTATGGGGGACAGCTGGCAGACACAGAAAAGGGACCCTATGGGGGCACTGCAGGCACAGAAAAGGGGCCTATGGGGGACAGTGGCAGACACAGAAGAGGGACCCCATGGGGGCAGTGGCAGGACACAGAAGGGGACATTGGGGGACGCTGGGGACAAGAAGAGGGAAAATTTGGGGGGACAGCTGGCAGGACACAGAAGAAGGGACATATGGGGGAGAGCGGGCAGGACACAGAGAGGGACCTATGGGGGAAGCTGGCAGGGGCACAGAAAAGGGACCTTTTGGGGGGGCAGCTGGGAGGACAAAAGAAAAGGGGGGTCGCTGGGGGGAGACCCGGCAAAAACAAAGAAAAGGGAAACGGGGGAGAAAAGCTGGCAGGGGAAAGAAGAGGGATCGGGAGGAAGGGGATGGGGACACAGAAGAGGGATGCCGGGGAGTTTGGAGGAACAATAGAGGGATCGCAGGGGGAGAGCTGGCGGACACAGAAGAGGGATCGCAAGAGAAGTGGAGGGCACAGAAGGGGATCGCGGGGGAGAGGTGGGGACCCAGAAGAGGGATGCAGGGGGGGAAGGTGGCAGGACACAGGGGGGGGAACTTATGGGGGGGAAAGCTGGCAGGAAAACAGAAGAGGGACCTATGTGGCGAGCTGGCAGGACACAGAAGGGGGGACCTATGGGGGGGAAACATGGCCCGGACACAGAAGATGGGGAAATATGGGGGAGACTGGAAAGGGGCACAGGAAAAAAGGGGCCTGTTTAGGGAAAGGTGGGGAGGGGAAAAAAGAAGAAGGATCGGGGGAAAAAGGGAAAAGGCCCTTGGAAAAAAAAAAAAAAAAAAAAGGAAAAAAAAAAAAGGGGGGACCTATGGGGGAAGCTGGCAGGACACAGAAGGGGCCTAAGGGGGAAAAATGCAGGACCCCAGAAGAGGGAACCCATTTGGGGGGAAAACTTTTTAGGACACAGAAGAGGGACCCTTTGGGGGGAGGCTTTTAGGGCACGAAGAGGGGACAAAGGGGGGAGGGGTTTCAGGAACAGAAGAGGGACCTTTGGGGGACAGCTGTCAGGACACAGAGAGGGACCTTTGGGGGACAGTGGCGGGGCACAGAAAAAGGGACCTTTGGGGAGAAACTGGCAGAAAAACAGAAGATGTTTCTATGGGGGGGGGAGCTGGCAGGAACAAGGGAAAAAGGGGCCCGTGGGGAAAAAGGTTTTCAGGAAAAAGAAGAAGGGTCGGGGGGGAGGGTGGGAGGAAAAAAAGGGGGGAAATTTATTTGGGGGGGAGTGGCAGGACACCGAAAAAGGGAAAAAATGTGCCAAAGGGTGGCAAGACACAGAAGAGGGGCCTATGGGGGGGCAGCTGTCAGGACACAAAAAGGGGAACCCCATGGGGGGGCAGCTGGCAGGACAAAGAAGAGGGACTATGGGGGGGCAGCTGAGGGGAAAAGAAAAAGGGAACCCATGGGGGGGCAGCTGGCAGGACACAGGAAAAGGGGGCCGTGGGGGGGCAGCTGGCAAGGGGCAAAGAAGAGGGGGCCTTTTGGGGGAAGCTGGCAGGACACAAAAAGAGGGACCTATGGGGGGGCAGGGCCGGACACGAAGGGGGGCCTATGGGGGGACAAAATGGGGGGACACAGAAGAGGGACCGCTGGGGGACAAATGGAAAGGGCACAGAAGAGGGGACCCCTGGGGGACAGCTGGCAGGACACAGAAGAGGGGAAAGGGTGGGGGACAGCTGGCAGGACAAAGAAAAGGGGGCCCCTGGGGGGGCAGCTGGAGGACAAAGAAAAAGGGACCCCTGGGGGGTGAACTAGCGAAAACAGAAAAGGGCCTTTGAGGGGAGGGGGGCAGGACACAAAAAGAGGGATCGCAGGAGAAAAGGGTGGCAGGACACAGAAGAGGGATTTCCAAAGGGAAAAGGGGGGCAGGAAAACAGGGAAAAGGGGGCCGCGGGGAGAGGGGGGGGACACAAAAAGGGATCGCAGGGGAGAGGTGGCAGGACACAGGGAAAAGGGACCGCAGGGGAAGGTGGCGGGGAAAAGAAGGGGGATCGCAGGGGAGAGGTGGCAGGGCACAGGGGGGAATTAGGGGGAGAGCTGGCAGGACACAGAAAAAGGGAATATATTGGGGAGGTGGAAGACACAGGGAAAAGGGACCTATGGGGGAAAAAACTGGAGGGCACGAAGATGGACCTTTTGGGGGGGACCGGAAGGCAAAGGGCCCAAAAAAAAAAAAGGGACCCGTGGGGGGAAAGGTTTGGGAGGAAAAAGAAGAAGGATGCAGAGGAGAAACTTGGGGGACCCCCAGAAGAGGGACCTAAGGGGGAAAAGGTGGCAGGACCCCAAAAAGAGGGAAACCCATGGGGGACAGTGGGGAGGACACAGAAGAGGGGGCTATGGGGGAGAGGTGGTGGACACAGGGAAAAGGAAACGCGGGGGGGAGACCCGGCCCGGGGCACGGGAAAAGGGACCTATGGGGGACAGCTGGGGGACACAGGAAAAAAGGGAGCTGGGGGGGGCAGCTGGGGAAGGGGCACGAAGAGGGGAGCTGGGGGAGAACCCAGCAGAAAAACAGAAAAGGGGACCCATGAGGGAGAGGGGGGCAAGGGGAAAAAAAGAGGGGGTGCAAAAGGGGAGAGCTGGCAGGACACAGAAGAGGGGTCGCAGGGGGGAAAAGGGTGGAGGGGCACGAAGAGGGATCGCAGGGGAGGGGGGTGGCCGGACACAGGAAAGGGGGAAACCCTTTTTGGGGGAGAGTGGCAGGACAAGAAGAGGCCCCCAAAGGGTGTTTAAAACCCCCTTTGATGTGGCATATATTAGTTGCCCCCGGGCAGAAGAAGGGGGCCCCCTCTGTTGCTGCCCACGATAGTCGCTGTGGTCTGTACCCCGACAGCCCCGGAAGTGAAAAAAACCCTGTCTGTGATGTCCCATACCCGCAAAAGATTTTTGGGGGAAAGGTTTAGTGACCGCCGCCATGGAGACCGTATACAGCAGCAATGGATAGTAATTAAGGGGTTAATAATAACCATGCAACAACTACCTCCCACTGCCCGAGCTGTGTGCGCCAGGACCTGGGGGTTTATGTCACATGGGGGGAGTCATGTGGGTGCTGTGTGCTGCCCGGGCCCGTGATGATGTCACATGGAGGGGAGGAGTCATTCACTGCTGTGTGCTGCCAGGACCTGTGATGATGTCACATGGAGGTAGGAGTCTACAGTGACTGACTGTGTGCTGCAGCAGAGCTGTGTATGTGTATCATGCATGAGCTGAGCGTATGTGTGTAGTAGCGTGCGTGTAGCTGAGCCGTGTGTGTGTAACGTGCCTGTAGCTGAGCCGTGTGTGTGAATTGACTGTAGCTGAGCGGTGTGTGTAATGTGCCTGTAGCTGAGCCGTGTGTGTGTAATGTGCCTGTAGCTGAGCCGTGTGTGTGTAAGTGCCTGTAGCGGAGCCGGGTGTGTGTAATGTGCCTTGTAGCTGAGCCGGTGTGTGTAACGTGCCTGTAGCTGAGCCGTGTGTGTGTACGTGCCTGTAGCTGAGCCGTGTGTGTGTAAGTGCTGTAGCTGAGCCGTGTGTGTGTTATGTGCCTGTAGCTGAGCCGTGTGTGTGTAATGTGCTGTAGCTGAGCTGTGTGTGTGTGTAACGTGCCTGTAGCTGAGCCGTGTGTGTGCAATGTGCCTGTAGCTGAGCCTTGTGTTTAACGTGCCTGTATCTGATCCGTGTGTGTGTACGTGCCTGTAGCTGAGCCGTGTGTGTGTAACGTGCCTGTAGCTGAGCCGTGTGTGTGTAACGTGCCTGTAGCTGAGCCGTGTGATTGTAACGTGCCTGTAGCTGTAGCCGTGTGTGTGTAACGTGCCTGTAGCTGAGCCGTGTGTGTGTAACGTGCCTGTAGCTGAGCCGTGTGTGTGTGTAACGTGTGTGTAGCTGAGCCGTGTGTGTAACGTGCCTGTAGCTGAGCCGTGTGTGTGTAACGTGCCTGTAGCTGAGACGTGTGTGTGTAAAGTGCCTGTAGCTGAGCCGGGTGTGTAATGTGCCTGTAGCTGAGCCGTGTGTGTGTAACGTGCCTGTAGCTGAGCCGTGGGGTGTGTAACGTGTCTGTAGCTGAGTGTGTGTTGTAATGGTGCTGTAGCTGAGCCGCGTGTGTGTAGTGCTGTGCTGTAGCGTGTGTGGGTAACGTGCCTGTAGCTGAGCGGTGTGTGTGTAACGTGCCTGTAGCTGAGCCGTGGTGTGGTAACGTGCCTGTAGCTGAGCCGTGTGTGTGTAACGTTGCCTGTAGCTGAGCCGTGTGTGTTGTAACGTGCCTGTGCTGAGCCGTTGTGTGTGTAATGTGCCTGTAGCTGAGCGTGTGTGTGTAAGTGCCTGTAGCTGAGCCGTCGTGTGTGTAACGTGCCTGTGTGCTGTGTCGTTGTGTGTGCGTAACGTGCTGTAGCTGAGCCGTTGTGTGTGTAACGTGCCTGTCGCTGAGCGTTGTGTGGTAAGTTTGCTGTAGCTGAGCGTGTGTGTGTAACGTGCTGTAGCTGAGCAGTGTGTGTGTAATGTGCCTGTAGCTGAGCTGTGTGTGTTTATGTGCCTGTAGCTGAGCCGGTGTGTGTAGCTGAGCGTGAGTGTGTGTGTTGTCTGTGTGTGTTCGTACGTGTGTAGCTGAGCCGTGTGTGTTAACGTGCTGTAGCTGAGCCTGTGCTGTGTGTGTAAAGTGCCTGTAGCTGAGCGTGTGTGTGTAATGTGCCTGTAGCTGAGCCGTGTGTGCGTAACGTGCCTGTAGCTGAGCCGTGTGTGCGTAACGTGCCTGTAGCTGAGCCGTGTGTGTGTAAGTTGGGCCCGTTGCTGAGCCGTGTTGTGTGTGTAACGTGCTGTAGTGAGCCGTGTGTGTGTAACGTGCCTGTAGTGAGCCGTGTGTGGTAAGTGCCCGTAGCTGAGCCGTGGTGTGTTACGTGCGTGTAGCTGCGTGTGTGTGTGTAACGTGCCTGTAGCTGAGCCCTGTGTGTGTAAAGTGCCGTAGCTGAGCCGTGTGTGTGTAAGGCTTGAGCCGGTGTTGTAGCGAGCCGTGTGGGTTGTTCTTTTTGTGGTTTTCTTGGAGGTTT
>JAODAL010018123.1:0-75651 GCA_025379985.1 Phyllomedusa bahiana
CGGGGAAACCGGGGACCTAAAGCGTAGAACCACCCACAGCCAAAACAGGCAGTGGGAGGATGAAGATGTATAAACGCCCAAAGCCTGAATAGTAAGTGGGAGCCTGAAGCAGTAGAACCACCCACAGCCTTAGTAGGAAGTGGGAGCCTGAAGCTGTAGAACCACCCACAGCCTGAACAGGCAGTGGGAGGATGAAGCTGTATAAATGCCCAAAGCCAGAATAGGAAGTGGGAGCCTGAAGCTGTAGAACAACCCACAGCCTGAATAGGATGTGTGTAGTTCTACATAGCCTGCAGGTTTTAGCTGCTAATTGCAGCTAACACCCGCCAGTTACAGCTGGCACCTCTTAGCTTTGTGACGGCTTCTAATGCTGCCATGTTAAAGTTTACTGTACCATAATAAGTATTACTATATTATACTGTACTATGCCTAAGGAAGAGACCTAAGCAATCTGGAAAGTTTGCTGTTTCACATAGTTACATAGTACGGTTGAAGAAAGACACGTGTCCATCAAGTTCAACCAAGAGTGGAAAAATGTGGATGAAGGGAGGGAGATCAGGAGTTTTTTAAGCCTAGTTCCCCTACTGATGAAAGCTTTGAAATCCATAGGCAAGGCAAGAACCAATCTGCTCTAAAGAAGATTTCCTTTGTGACCCAGAGCCGCCATCAGACTGGATCTAGAATTTTACATGGCTACATACGTATTAATATTCTTTAGTTTCAGGTAGGTATCTAAGCCTTTCTTGAACCCTCACCTGTTCCTGCTGTGACCAGCTCCTCGGGCGGCTATTCCACAGATATACTGTTCTCATGGTGAAGAACGCTTTTCTCTTCTGGGGATTGAATCCTTTTTTCTCCAGATGGAGGGAATGTTCTCTTGCATTTTGAGGGGGTTTTACATGATATAGATTTTCCCCATACTTTTTACCATTTGGGGCATTTCTATACTTATATACAGTAATCATTCCCCTCCCCCCCCCCGGAGCCGTCTTTTCTCAAGACTAAATAAGTTTAATTCTTTTAGCCTCTCCTCATAACTAAGATGCTCCATTCCGCTTATAAGTTTGGTTGCTCGTCTTTGCACTCTCTCTAAAATGCTCCATTCCCCTTATAAGTTTGGTTGCTTGTCTTTACACTCTCTCTAAGATGCTCCATTCCCCTTATAAGTTTGGTTGCTCGTCTTTGCACTTTCTCTAGCTCCATTATATCCTTTCTATAAACTGGAACAGCATATTCCAAGTGAAGCCGCACCACTGCTTCATACAGCGGTAATATTACATCCCTGTCCCATGAGTGCAGGCCTCTTTTAGTACACGCCTATATCCTGCTTGCTTTAGAGGCAGGTGATTGACATTGTGCTCATTAGTTACAGGGGTCGCAGCGGTCACAGTTTCGACCAGGCCCCTGATTCTTTCATCCAGATCCTCCTTCTTCTCCTTCCGTCTCCTGAAACTAAACGTTGAGAAAACTGAATTCATCATCTTCCCACTATCCCACTCTATCCCTCCACTCTGATCTCTCTATCACAGTTAATGGCTACACTCTCTCACCAGCTCCACAGGTCCGCTGCCTTGGGATAACCTTTGATTCCAACCTGTCCTTCAAACCGCACCTCTCTCCTCGCTCCTCCTCTGCCTCTCCCCTCTGCCAATCCCTACACTACCCATTGCCCAGCGAATTCATTTCAAGCTACTAACCCTGACCTACAAAGCTCTCCATAATCTCTCCCCTCCATACATCTCTGCCCTAATTTCCAAATATCTCCCCTCACACAATCTCCGCTCCTCACAGGACCTTCTTCTTTGCTCTTCCCGTGTCAACTCCTCACACAACCGTCTCCAAGACTTCTCCCGTGCTTCCCCCACACTCTGGAACTCACTGCCCCAACACCTCAGACTCTCCCCCATAGCTTCAAAAGCAACCTGAAAACCCATCTCTTCAGGAGCTTATAACCAACAATAACCTCGTTGCCCCTACTCCTCCCCGCAAACATGTCCGCCCCTCACCTCCTGTCTCTTCCCACCTTCCTTGTAGACTGTCAGCCCTCACGGGCAGGGCCCTCTCTGCCTCTGTACCTGTTGTTAGTTATTAATTTGTCACCTTTGTACTTGTTTGACCTATGTTATATATGCAACCCGAATGTACAGCGCCCTGGAATCAATGGCGCTATAAAATAAATAATAATAATAATAATATAACAAGGACATAGCTGAGCTGGAGCGGGTGCAGAAATGGGAGCCCAAATTAGTTAACCCCTTCCTGAAGGAGCCTTTTTTTTGTCACTCTCGTTTTTCCCTCCCTCCCCTTCCTAGACTTTTTTATTTTTCCACCTACATAGACATATGATGGCTTTTATTTTGCCGGACAAGATGGACTTTCTAATGATGTCATTAATCATACAATAGAATATACTGGGAAAATTATAAGTGGGGCAAATTGTGAAAAAAATATATATATATATATATTTGCGGGAGTTTTTTTTTTTTTTAACGGCGTTCAATCTTTGGTTTAAATAGTGCATTTTCTGAATTCTACTGGTTGATACGCATCCAAGAATACCAAACATGTACGGTTTTCGCTATGTTTTGGAACCGTGAAAAAATTCCAAACATTTTCTATTTTTGAAATTTGCGCAGCGGCGCCATTTTCTGCAACCAGTAACTTTTTTGTACTAACACCTACAGACTTGAGTGAGGGGACATTTTTTGCGGAATAAGTGTACATTTTATTGCTACCAGTTTGGAATACATGCGACTTTTTTAAATTTAATTTATTCCAAATTGTTCCATTTTTAGAGGACGTGAAATGACCATAAAACTGCAATTTGGGCGTTTGGAATTTTCTTCATCTATGGCGTTCAGCGTACGGGATAAATTATATTATATTTTAATAGATCGGACTTTTTTAGATGCAGCGATACCAAATATGTGTCACTTTTTATTATTTTATTTTTTTACTTGCAAAATGCCAAAAGGAGGGTGGTTTTAATATGGTTTTTTTTAATACTTTAAACATTTTTTTTTTTTTTTTTACTTTAGCTTTGTGTCCCCCTAGGGTACTTCACCACTAGGGGGTTCAATCATTTATAAAGTCTAATGCATTGTAATACCATGCATTAGGGTGTACAAAGATGGCGGCTTTACTGCTTCCTGGAGCAGGAAGTAGTAAAACAGAAAACATGGCGGCGATGGAAGCCTTCACAAGGCTAAAAGGTTAAACAGTGCAGGATGGCGCTGGCACCATATCCCACTTTAACTGGCGGGTGTTAGCTGCAATTAGCCGCAATCCCTCTACAAAGCCCCTTACCGGCATTAGGACGTACTCGAGGGTCCAATGGCTGTAAGGGAATAAGGGAATGGGTGGGTTACTGGAATTATTCAGCTTGCAAAAGAGACTGCTTAGGGGCAATTTAATCACCATGTGACAGGACAGTACACAGATCTCTCATGATCTTTTTACACCTCGGCCTGTAACAGTGACAAGAGAGCATCCTCTACATCTAGAAGAGAGAAGGTTTCACGGACGAGGATTCTTCACTGTAAGAGCGGTGACTCTATGGAGCTCGCTGCCACAAGGTGTTGTGATGAGGAAGTCATTGACAAAATCCAAAAAGGGTTTTGATGCCTTTCTTGAAAAATATAATGTAACAGGTTATGGGGACTGGATTCTGGAGATAGGAAGTCCCAGAGATTATTCTGATGCCAGACTGGAGTTGGGAAGGAATCTTTTCTCTGGTTTGGGACAATTGGCATCTGCCTCATAGGGTTTTTTTTACCTCCCTTTGGATCAACACCTAGGCAGCAGGCCCGCTGTCTGGGGTTATTCTAGACTCTGATCTGTCCCTCACCCCCTATATCCAGTTCTTTGCCCGCTCCTGTCACCTGCACCTCAAGAACATCTCCAGAATCCGTCCTTTTCTCACTATCGAAACAACTCAAACCCTCAATGTTGCTCTTATTCATTCTCGTCTTGATTACTGTAACTCCCTGCTTATCGGTCTCCCTCTCTGTAAACTCTCCCCTCTCCAATCTTTCCTGAATGCAGCAGCCAGACTTGTCTTTCTATCCAGCCGCTATACTGATGCCTCTACCCTGTGTCAGTCTCTGCACTGGTTGCCCATCCAGTACAGAATACAACATAAACTAATCACTCTCACCCATAAGGCTCTCCACAGTGCTGCACCCCCTACATCTCCTCCATCATCTCAGTCTACCACCCTAACCGCTCTCTCTGCCCTGCTACGGACATCAAACTACAGACCACAATCATCCGAACCTCCCATGCCCGTCTTCAAGATTTTGCACGTGCTGCACCCATTCTCTAGAACATCCTACCACGTACCATCAGGCACAATCCCAGCCTTCGCAGTTTTAAAAGCGTCCTGAAAATACATCTTCTTAGGCAGGCCTACCATGATCCCTAATTGCTAACCCCCACCTTCTATCACACACATATGTCACTCCCTACACTTGGGCACTCACAGGCACTTATCTGTATATAGATGTACAGTCATGGTGGCAGGTTCACACAATTTTTATGTAAACCACCCCATATTTATAAAACATGGCTGGACCATTGTAAACTTAGCACTCCTCCCCCCTAGTCTCCCCCCGCCACCCCCATAGATTGTCAGCCCTTGCGAGCAGGGCCCTCATACCTTGTGTCTCACCTGGAAGTCGTTTTCACTTTGTAAGGTCGGTCTTTTGTCTGTAAATATTCCCTCTACATTGTAACGTGCTGCGGAATTTGTTGGCGCTATATAAATAAAGATTATTATTATTATTATTATTATTATTATTATTAGAGTTATAGGTTGAACTCAATGGACCTATATCTTTTACAAACCTTATCTACGATCTTACTATATAACATGCATAAATGCCATGGAAAACATTAACATAAAGGGGTCGTCTCATTACAGGAATTGCTGCTTTTTATGTTAAAGATCTTGCAAAGACAAGTCACTTTGCAATATGTGTCCATTACCAGTGTCCTACCTATTCCTAGTTATCCCCTCTTGTATGGGCTGCATAAGCTCCTCAGTTCGCTATAGCTACAGACCTGTTCGATCTCTCCTGATAGGCTGTCAGTGCTGGTTGCTATAGCAACAGACATGGTTGGACACTCCTGATAGGCAGCCAGAAATGGTTGCTATAGCTACAGACCTGTTTGATCTCTCCTGATAGGCTGCCAGCACTGGTCGCTATAGCCTCAGACCTGTTTGATCTCTCCTGATAGGCTGCCAGCACTGGTCGCTATAGCTACAGACCTGTTTGATCTCTCCTGATAGGCTGCCAGCACTGGTCGCTATAGCTACAGACCTGTTTGATCTCTCCTGATAGGCTGTCAGCACTGGTTGCTATAGCTACAGACCTGTGGGATCTCTCCTGATAAGCTGCCAGCGCTGGTTGCTATAGCTACAGACCTGTTCAGTCTCTCCTGATAGGCTGCCAGCACTGGTTCACTGGTTGCTATAGCTACAGACCTGTTCAATCTCTCCTGATAGGCTGCCAGTGCTGGTTGCTGTAGCTACAGACCTGTTCAGTCTCTCCTGATAGGCTGCCCGAAGTGGTTGCTATAGCTACAGACCTGGCTTCTACTGCAGCCTAGCAGAAGCCAATAAACATGCCCCTGAATTCAAAATGAAACCAAGAAAACAGGGCAAATCAATGTCATGAGACAACCCCTTTAAGGGGCCATGACGTATATGTGTGCCATGGTATGGGTTCAAAAACTGAGCTCATGCAATTACCACCAGAGTATAGCCGGTCTCTGGCTGTCAGAGCTATGATCACTGTAAGCTCTGATCTTGATAATTTCATCCCTCACATGCCATGATCATTAATAACCATAGATGGTGGGGGCCCTCTCATCCCTGTCGCTGATAGCAGGGCGCTGATGGGTTTTCATCATAGTTGCCGACTTTTGTTAATGGAAAAGCAGGAGATTAAAGAGGGCGGCGCGCGTAGTGCCCCTTACAGGCAGGTAGATGCCCCCTTGTTAGGATTGGTTAGGGGGGCCCCTTTTGTTAGCCAGGTAGTTCCCCCCTTTGTTAGCCAGGGTAGTTCCCCCCCCCCCTTTTGTTATTTTAGCCAGGGTAGTTGCCCCCTTTGTTAGCCAGGTAGGTAGTTGCCCCCTTTAGAAGCCAGGTAGTGTCCCCTTTAGTAGCCAGGTAGGTAGTTGCCCCTTTAGAACCAGGTGGTAGTTGCCCCTTTAGAAGCCAGGTAGTGCCCCTTTAGTAGCCAGGTAGGTAGTTTCCCCCTTTAGAAGCCAGGTAGGTAGTTGCCCCTTTAAAAACCCAGGTAGTGCCCCCTTTAGTAGCAGGTAGGAGTTGCCCCCTTGAGAAGCCAGGTAGGTAGTTGCCCCCTTTAGTAGCCAGGTAGTGCCCCTTTTAGTAGCCAGGTAGGTAGTTGCCCTCTTTAGTAGCCAGGTAGGTAGTTGCCCCCTTTAGAAGCCAGGTAGGTCGTTGCCCCCTTTAAAAGCCAGGTAGGTAGTTACCCCCTTTAGAAGCCAGGTAGGTAGTTGCCCCCTTTAGAAGCCAGGTAGGTAGTTGCCCCCTTTAGAAGCCAGGTATTGCCCCCCTTTAGTAGCCAGGTAGGTAGTTGCCCTCTTTAGTAGCCGGTAGGTATTTTGCCCCTTTAGAAGCCAGGTAGGTCGTTCCCCCTTAAACCCAGGTAGGTAGTTCCCCTTTTGAAGCCAGGTGGGTTTATTTTGCCCCTTTAGAAGCCGGTGGGTAGTTGCCCCCATTTGAAGCCAGGTAGTTGCCCCTTTTAGTAGCCAGGTAGGTAGTTGCCCCCTTTAGAAGCCAGGTAGGTAGTTGCCCCCTTTAGTACCCGGGGTAGGTAGTTGCCCTCTTTAGAAACCCAGGTAGGTAGTTGCCCCTTTAGAAGCGAGGTAGGTAGAAGCCCCCTTTAGTCGCCAGGTAGTGCCCCCTTTATAGGCCAGGTAGTTAGTTGCCCTCTTTAGAAGCCATGTGGGTGGGTTCCCCCCTTTAGAAGCCAGGTGGGGTAGTTGCCCATTTTAGTAGCCAGGTGGGTTTAGTTGCCCTCTTTAGAGCCAGGTAGGTAGTTGCCCCTTTAGTAGCCAGGTAGGTAGTTGCCCCTTTGGGGCCAGGTAGGTAGTTGCCCCCCTTTAGTAGCCATGTTAAGAGCCCCCATGTAGTAATAAAAATAAAAATAATAAAATCACTTACCACCAGGTTTCCTGCAGCCCCGGAATTCCTCCGATCTCCTCAGCGTCGCGGGGAAAAGTGAGCGCAGCGCGCGTCACTTCCCCTGCGCCGCTGACCTGTATGTACGGCGCACACTGGCGCTGAAACTTTACAGGGGGAGGAGGGAGCGATCCCTCCTGCCTCCTCCCTGCACAACGAACTCCGGGCGGGTGAGCGGACGTGCGGCCGCTTTCACCCGCCTGTAGGGGCGGCCCGGCGGCGCAAGAGTAGCGCACCAGCGCTACTCTTGCGCCACAGTAATTTAAAGAACCCCTGCCGCCTGTTGGCGGCGGGAGGAATGCCAACTCTGCGGGACCCCCCCGCCAAAAGCGGGAGAGTTGGCATGTATGGTTTTCATGGAAGCTGGGGCCTCTAGTCAATGGCTTCTAGGCCAGCCATAACAAAGACCACCACATTGATTTTCAATATACCAAACCATTATATGAGCAATGAGTAGGTCACATAGTGGTATCCCTGCAATCCTAACAGTCTGCATGATGTTAGGAAGTTACTTAAAGGGGAACCTAATACAGTGATCACACCTCCTGATCTTCGGGCAGCGGGGTATAGAACAGGAAGAGCAGATTCATAAGTTATTCTGTGGGAAAGATTCAACGGTACTTGTAATTTTTTCATTTAATTCACTACTTTTACTGGGTTAAGGAGTCCAGTGGGCGGTCTTATCAGTGGCTGACAATGTTTGTCTGAGTATACATCCAGAGATAGCCGTCAGTCACTCATAAGACCGCCCACTGGACCCCTTAACCCAGAACAAGCAGTAAATTAAATGAAAACATTACAAGTTCTATTAAATCTTTTTTCCCACTGTAAACAGGAAGTCTCTACCTATGTGTGTATATGTATGTGTGAAATAAGCATTAATAATTTCACCAATTTTCTAAATAGATTTCTAAAGGTGCAATTGACATGAATTTGACACCAGATGTTGGTAACAACCCATCCAACCCACACAGGCAAAGAAATCAAACCATAGATGTCCATAAATTAAGTTATGTGTAATAATAGGAAATGACACAAGGACAAAGTAATTCACACATGGAAAAAGAAAGGTGCAAAAAGCTGTGAACAGTCATGAAAACAGCTAAAATCTAACAGTCATTAGAAAGCAATCCTGCCACTTCAACTGATGGCCTATAAAAAGGTGTCTCATTACCAATGTGCCGCACAAGAAACATCTCATGATGGGTAAAACCAGTGAGCTGTCTCAAGACCTCTGCAACCTTATTGTTGCAAAACATACTGATGGTATTGGTTACAGAAGAATTTCTAAACTACTGAAGGTTCCAGTGAGCACTGTTAGGGCTATAATCTGGAGGTGGAAAGAACATCATTTCACCATAAACTGGCCACCACCAGGTGCTCCCCGCAAGATTTTAGTCAGAGAAGGGAAAAGTATTATCAGAAGAGTTGTCCAAGATACTAGGACAACTTGTGGAAAGCTAAAGAAAGACCTGGAATCAGCAGTTAGAATTGTTTCAAAGAAAATAACAAGTAATGCACTCACCCTCCATGGCCTGTATGCACGCTCACCTTCCATGGCCTGTATGCACGCTCCTTCCAGGGGCCTGTATGCACGCTCACCCTTCCATGGCCTGTATGCACGCTCACCTTCCATGGCCTGATATGCACGCACACCTCCCATGGTCTGTATGCACGCTCACCTTCCATGGGCTGTATGCACGCTCTCCTTCCATGTCATGTATGCACATTTCACCTTCCCATGGCCTGTATGCACGCTCCCTTCCTTTGGCCGTATGCACGCTCACCTTCCATGGCCTGTATGCACACTCACCTTTCTTGGCCTGTATGCACGCTCACCTTCCATGGCCTGTATGCACGCTCACCTTCCATGGCCTGTATGCACGCTCACCTTCCATGGCCTGTATGCACGCTCACCTTCCATGGCCTGTATGCACGCTCACCTTCCATGGCCTGTATGCACGCTCACCTCCCATGGCTGTATGCACGCTCACCTTCCATGGTCTGTATGCACGCTCACCTTCCATGGCCTGTATGCACGCTCACCTTCCATGGACTGTATGCACATTCACCTTCAATGGCCTGTATGCACGCTCACCTTCCATGGCCTGTATGCATGCTCACCCTCCATGGCCTGAAAGCACGCTCACCTTCCTTTGGCCTGTTTTGCAGCTCACCTTCCATGGCCTGTATGCACGCTCACCCTCCATGGCCTGTATGCACATTCACCTTCCATGGCTTGTATGCACGCTCACCTTCCTTGGCCTGTATGCATGCTCACCCTCCAGGGGCCTGAATGCACGCTCACCTTCCATGGCTGTATGCACGCTCACCTTCCATGGCCTGTATCCCAGCTCACCTTCCATGGCTGATATGCACGCTCCCTTCCTTGGTTCTGTATGCACGCTCCCCTTCCATGGCCTGTATGCCGCTCCTCCTTCCATAGCCTGTTGCACTTTTCACCTTCCATGGCCTGTATGCACGCTCCCCTTAAATTGGATGTATGCACGCTCACCTTCCATGGCCTGTTTTGAAATGCTCACCCTCCATGGCGAAAGCCCCGGCTCCCTTCCATAGCCTGTATGCACGCTCACCCTCCATGGCCTGTATGCACACTCACTTTCCATGGCCTGTATGCACGCTCTTCCTTCCTTGGCTGTATGCACATTAAACTTCCCATGGCCTGTTTTGCACGCTCACCTTCAATGGCCTGTATGCACGCTCCCCTTCCATGGCCTGTATGCATGCTAAACCCCCTTGGCCTGAAAGCCACGCTCACCTTCCAAAGGCCTGTATGCACGCTACCCTCCATGGCCTGTATGCACGCTCACCTTCCATGACATGTATGCACATCACCTTCCATGGCCCTGTATGCACGTCACCTTCCATGGCCTGTATGCACGCTCACCTTCCATGGCCTGTATGCACGCTCACCTTCCATGGTCTGTATGCACGCTCACCTTCAATGGCCTGTATGCACGCTCACCTTCCATGGCCTGTATGCATGCTCACCCTCCATGGCCTGAAAGCACGCTCACCTTCCATGGCCTGTATGCACGCTCACCCTCCATGGCTTGTATGCACGCTCACCTTCCATGGCCTGTATGCAATTCCCACCTTCCATGGCTTGTATGCACGTCCCCTTCCATGGCCTTGTATGCATGCCCCACCCTAAAAGGGCCTGAATGCACGCTCACCTTCCATGGCCTGTATGCACGCTCACCTTCCATGGCCTGTATGCACGCTCACCTTCCATGGCCTGTATGCACGCTCACCTTCCATGGCCTGTATGCACACAAACCACGCAAAACCCCATTGCTGAACAAAAAGCATGTTCAAGCATATTTAAATTTTGGTCAACAACATTTAGACAAGCCTGTGAAATACTGGGAGAATATAGTCCGGTCAGATGAGACCAAAACTGAGCTTTTTGGATGCCGTAATACCCACCATGTTTGGAGGCCACAATGCACCACATATCACCAAAAAGAGCACCAACTAACAGTGCAGTGTAGAGGGGGGGACATCGTGTTGTGGGGCTGTTTTTCAGCATACGGCACTGACAAATTTTATATAATTGAAGGAAGGATGAATGAATGAACACATGTACTGAGACATTCCTGATATAAATCTGCTGCTATCTACCAGGATGATGGAGATGAAACGAGGGTGGACATTTCAGCAAAACAATGATCCCAAATATACGGCCAATTGGTTTCAGGGAAAGAAAATGAAGCTGAAAGAATGGCCCAGCCAATCACCGGAGCTGGATCCAATAGAAAATCTATGGAAGGTTGCGTTGTGTTTATTTTCTGTTTCCACGATTAAGGGATTTTGTTTCTGAAAATTTTCTTGAAAACTTAAAAAAAAATTATTATTAAAAAAAAAAAAAAAAAAGAAAGAAAATCTATAGAAGGAACTTTAGTTCTTAGAAGGAGCCCATGGGAGCTTCCAGATGTGTAGACTGTTTTGTGTGGAAGAATGAGCCGTGATCTCCTCTGAGCAACGCAGGCGACTAGTTTCTCCATACAGCAGGCGTCAGCACCCACAAAGGCTTTGTAGCAAGTATTTAATATATTTCAGTAAGAGTGTTCAATACTTTTATTTTTTTTACATTTATGGACATCTATGGTTTGATTTCTTTGCCTGGATTGGATGGGTTGTTACCGACATCTGGGGAGAATTGTTTGTCAACAGCACCTTTAGAAATATATTAACTTAGCAAATTGATGACGTGTTCAATACTTATTTCACTTGCTATATGTAATATAATATATATCTCGGTGTATAAAGATGTCTAAATGTCTGTGTGTGCGCACATGATGATATCCTGTTTAATGTGCTATTTTGTCTTTGTCTTCGATTTTCTGGTATGGCTAAAGATCAAGCGCTCACCTTCCCAGAATGTCCCACGGATTGATTGTTTTATGGTATAAACCAACGCATTCATGCCTAGCAGGGACACTTTTATGGTAAAAATAGCCACCAAAAATGCAATGATTAAAAAATTAAACATCTGAAATACAATGATAAATCCTTAAAGGGGTTGTCTCACTACACTGATTCATCTCACCTCTGTCCTGTTTTCTTGGTTTCATTTTGAATTCAAGGGCGTGTTTACTGGCTTTTTACTAGGCTTGCTAGTAGAAGCCAGGTCTGTAGCTATAGCAACCAGTGCTGGCAGCTATCAGGAGAGATTGACCAGGTCTGTAGCTAAGAAAACCAGTGCTGGCAAGCCTATCAGGGAGAGATCAAACAGGTCTGTAGCTATAGCGCCAGTCTGGCCGCCTATCAGGAGAGATCGAACAGGTCTGTAGCTATAGCGAACCAGTGCTGGCAGCTATCAGGAGTGATTGGACAGGTCTGTACCCTATAGGGGACCTGAGGAGCGATGCACCCCATACAAGGGGGATATCTAGGATAGGTAGGACATGGTAATGAGACATATTGCAAAGTGACTTGTTTCTGCAAGATCTTTAGCATAAAAAGCAGCGATCCCTGTAGTGAGACTGCCCCTTTAAAATATCTCGGCAATTTAATAGTTTTAAAAAGTAATAATTCCAGTACAGTTTCTAAATTAAAATGATGCATTGCAAACGACGTTAATTCTCGCAGCTCGTTAAAGCTATTCCAAGAGCCACAACTAGAGGTCGTCAGAGCTGCTCCTATTCAAAGTGGAGGAATGAAACAAATGTATCTCTCTGTTGACATTGTATCAAGGCTGAAAGGTCAGAAGATTTTGGTAGCAGTTTGAGTGAACCACGGCCAGAGGTCCTCAGGGTTTCTATACTTGGCTCTGGGGAGAAGGTTTAAGTGCTTGGTGAGTAATAAAGTAACAACATTTGGGATATATTTGTTTCAATTTCCCTTAGATTTAAAGGGGTTGTCTCACTACAAAGATCGCTGCTTTTAATATTAAACAAGTCACTTTGCAATATGTGATAGATATCCCCTCTTGTATGAACTGCATCAGCTCCTCAGGTAGCTATAGCTAAAAGACCCGTGTGAATTCCCCTTGATTGGCTGCCAGCGCTGGTTGCTTTTTGCTACAGACCTGTTTGTTCCCCTCCTGATTTGGCTGCCGCACTGGTCCCCTATAGCTACAGACCTGTTTTGATCTCTCCTGATAGGCTGCCCAAACGTTGGTCGCTATAGCTACAGAACCTGTGTGATTCCCCGATTTGGCTGCCAGCGTGGTCGTTTTTTTGTTACAGACCTGCCTGCTACGGCAGCCTATTCGAAGCCAGTAAACGCCCCTGGAATTCAAAAATGAAACCATGGAAAGCAGGACTGAGGTGAGATGAATCAATGTAGTGAGACAACCCCTTTAAAGGTGCAAGGTAATAAGGTTAGCTGAGAATGTTTATTTTGGCTCCTGCTTAGAAGAGGTAGTCAAGCATAAGGCAAATGGTTCAACCTAAAGCGCTACGGAGGCAGATATGGGGAAAAAAGGGTCTAAAAAGCAAAAGGCTAAATCTTCAATGTCATTTGGAGGGATTCAGTGATCTCATGTAAAGGGAACCTGGTTTATGCTGCCCTATCTGAGAACAGAATATGAAGGAGAGAAGCTGAGCTCTGTGATATATAGGGTTATATGATAGAGGGAGGAGCTGAGCTCTGTGATATATAGGGTTATATGATAGAGGAGAGAAGCTGAGCTCTGTGATAATATTTGGGGTTTTATGATAGAGGAAGGGGAGGGTGAGCTCTGTGATATATAGGGTTATATGATAGGGGGAGGAGTGAGCTCTGTTTATATATAGAGTTATATGATGAGGAGAGAAGCTGGCTCTGTGATATATAGGGTTATATGATAGAGGGAGGAGCTGAGCTCTGTGGGTATTTTTAGGGTTTTTATGTTTGGGGGGAGAGAAGCTGAGCTCTGGGATATATTTGGGGGTTTTATGATAGAGAAGCTGGGGCTCTTGTGATATTAGGGTTATATGATAGAGGGAGAGGAGCTGAGCTCTGTGATATATTGGGTTATATGATAGAGGAGAGGAGCTGAGTCTGTGATATATAGGGTTATATGATAGAGGAGAAGAGGTGAGCTCTGTGATATATAGGTTTATATTTATAGGAGTAGAGGAAACTGAGTCTGTGATAAATAGGTTTTATATGATAGAGGGGGGAGAAGCTGAGCTCTGTGATTTTATAGGGTTTTATATGATAGAGTGAGAGAAGCGAACTCTGTTGATATATAGGGTTTATATGGTAGAGGGAGGAGCTGAGCTCTGTGTTATATATAGAGTTTTTATGATAGAGGAGAGAAGCTGAGCTCTGTGATATATTTTGGGTTATATGATGGAGGGAGGAGCTGAGCTTTGTGATATATAGGGTTATATGATGGAGGGAGAGAAGTGAGCTCTGGGATATAAAAGGGTTATATGATAGAGGGAGAGGAGCTGGCTCTGTGATATATAGGGTTATAGATAGAGGAGAGAAGCTGAGAATCTGTGATTATAGGGTTATATGATAGAGGAGATAAACTGAGTCTGTGATATTAATTTGGGTTATTTGTTAGAGGAGAGGAGCTGAGCTCTGTGATATTAGGGTTATATGATGAGGAAAGGAGCTGAGCTCTGTGTATATAGGGAGATATGATAGAGCAGAGGAGCTGAGCTCTGTGATATATAGGGTTATATGATAGGGAGAGGACCCGAGCTCTGTGTATATATGGGTTATGTGATAGAGGGAGCTGAGTCTGTGATATATAGGGTTATATTGGGTAGAGGAGAGAAGTGGAGCTCTGTGATATGAGGTTATATGATAGAGGGAGAGAAGTGAGCTCTGTGATTTTATAGGGTTTTATGATAGAGGAGAGGAGCTGAGCTTGGGATATATAGGGGTTTATATGATAGAGCAGAGGAGCTGAGCTCTGTGATATTTGGGTTATATGATAGAGGAGGGGGACTGGCTCTGTGTTATATAGGGTTATGTGATTTGAGGGCTGAGCTCTGTTGTATATTAGGGTTATATGATAGAGGAGAGAAGTGAGTCTATTGATATATAGTGTTTATGTGGGTAGAGGAGCTGGCTCTGTGATATGTGTGTATTTATATATATACACATACATACAGATATTATAGCATACCACTGTGTGTTTGTGTGTGTTTTTGTGTGTGTGTGTGTGTGTGTACATATACATATACAAGTGCTTCTCAATAAATTAGAATATCAGCCAAAAGTTTTTTCAGTGACTCAATTTAAAAAGTGAAGCTCCTATATTCTATAGAGTCATTACAAACGGTGAACGGTGTTTATTTCTGTTAATCTTGATGATTATGGCTCATTACAGCCAAGGAAATCCCAAAAGTCCTAATCTCAGAAAATTTGAATATTATATAAGACCAACTGTAAAAAAAAAATTTGGAACACAGAAACGTTGGCCAAATAAAAGTATGTACAGTAAATGCCCTCATTACTTGGTTGGGCTCTGTTTGCATGAGTTTCTGTGTTAATTCGGCGTGGTATGAAGGTGATCAGCCGGTGGCGCTGCAGAGGTGTTATGGAAGCCCAAGTTGCTTTGAAAGCAGCCTACAGCTCTTCTGCATTGTTGGTCTGGTCTGGTGTCTCATCTTCCTCTTGACAATACCCCATGAGGTAAAAGTCTGGCCAATCAAGCACAGTGATACTGTGGCGATTAAACCAGGTTTTGGTACTTTTGGCAGTGTGGACAGGTGCCAAGTCCTGCTGGAAAATGAACATTCTGTCTCCAAGGAAGCATGAAGAGCTCTAACATTTCCTGGCAGATGGCTGCACTGACTTTGGTCTTGATAAAACACATCAGACCAACAGATGACATGGTTCCCCAAACCATCACTGATTGTGGAGACTTCACACTGGACCTCAAGCAGCTTTGACTGTGGTCTCTCCACTCTTCCTCCAGCAGATGACCTTGCTCCCAAACCATCACTGATTGTGGAGACTTCACACTGGACCTCAAGCAGCTTGGATTGTGGTCTCTCCACTCTTCCTCGAGACTCTGGAACCTCGATTTCCAAATGAAATGAAAAAATTTACTTTCATCTGAAAACAACACCTTGGACACTGAGCAACAGTCCAGTTCTTTCTCCTTGGCCCAGGTAAGACGGTTCTGGAGTTGTCTATTGGTCATGAATGGCTTGACACATGGAATGCGACACGTAGCCCATGTCCCGGATACGACTGTGTGTGGTGGCTCTGGAAGCACTGACTCCAGCAGCAGTCCACTCCTTGTGAAGCCCCACCCCAAATTTTGAATGGCCTTTTTCTTAAAATCCCATCAAGGCTGTGGTTATCCGGTTGCTTGGGGGACCTTTTTCTACCACACTTTCTCCTTCCACTCAACTCTCCATTAATCTGCTTTGATACAGCCTTCTGTGAACAGACAGCTTCTTTAGCAATGACCTTTTGTGGTTTACCCTCCTTGTGGAGTGCGTCAGTGATGACCTTCTGGACATCTGTCAAGTCAGCATTCTTCCCTATGATTGTGTCGCCTACTGAACCAGACTAAGGGACCTATTAAAAATGCTTAGGAATCCTTTGCAGGTGTTCTGGGTTAATTATTCTAATTTTCTGAGATAATGACTTTTGGGTTTTCCTTGACTGTAAGCTATAATCATGAAGATTCACAGAAATAACACTTGAAAATTCACTATTTTTGTAATCACTCTATATAATATATGAGTTTCAGTTTTTGAATTGAATTACTGGAAAGCACCTGTAAATGCTGCATGCAGCAGATATATATATTTATATATATTTATGTATATATATATTTTTATTATATATATATACATTTTATATGTGTGCAGAGCTGTGTGTATATACTGTACATGCAGCAGAATTGTGTGTATATATATATATATACACTATGCATGCAGCAGAGTAGTGTGTGTATATATACTGTATACTGTGTATGTGTACATATGTAATGTGCATGCAGGAGAGCTGTGTGTATGTATATATACATTGCGCTTGCATCAGGGCTGTATGTGTATATATACTATGCATGCAGCAGAGCTGTCAGAGCTGTGTGTGTGTATACTGTCTATGTGTGCATGCAGCAGAGGAATGTGTGTGTGTGCTTATTAAAAAATTTTATTATATTTTTTATATTTTTTTTATAGTTATTATTTAAACAATGTGCATGAGCAGAGCTGTGTGTATTTTTAATTTTATGTGCATGCAAAGAGGCAAAATCCCATTTCAACCACTAGGTGGCCACACACAGCTGCATATACACTCTTGACAGAGAATCTTTGGATCATGTGTTATACTGGAGATTGTTCATCAGGGGAGAGGTAAGGAAGGATGCATACATGTATCTTTCTAATGACTGGAGTTTTGTTTTTCAGGTACAAGTTAAAAATTTTTGAAAGACTTAAAACAGTAATAAAAGAGGGTGCATTAAGCTTCTAGGCCCCCTTCAGTTGTGACTACAGACGCCCATAAGGTTTTGCACTTATTTATATGTGGAGGATTTGGAAGTCCATCCTAAAAAGTCCAAAGATACATTAAGAAAAAAATTTACAAAATTTTAAAAGGTGAATATAATTTTTAGAAAGCGATATTAAATATGATTAATTGCAATTAGACGAGAACTGAGGGTTTTTTTTACAAAATTATCCATATTTACAGGATAAGAGAAGGATCAGTGGGCATCCCTAGCATCGTATTTTCTGTGTGGGTCCAATCCCCCTATTAGAACAGAGAGAGAAAAAAGGCTAAACTAAATTTAAAGGGGTCCAAGCAAGTGCTGAAGATGGGTTTCGGCCCTCAGCTGCCCTTTGGGGGGCTCGGGAGTTTGTCCACAGCGGCAGAGCACAGGCTTGATGGTCACTCCATTCAACAGGGGGGAACACAGGATGCTTTTTACATTTTGTTGGGGCCAAAAAGGTAGTTTAATTCCATTTAAATCGGGCAGCTATCACCGATCCTTTTGGTAGGTGAAAAAGAAGTGTTGAAAAACCTTTTCGTTTTGGGGATCAGTATAAAATCAAAGGAAAATTTTGATTCATGTTGGCCTGAATAAGTTAAGTCTAAGTTTGGCAAATATTGCTTGGAAATAAATAATGAAGATTTTAAAAAAATTTACCTTAATCCTAAATTGGGGTGAGGTTTTTCTTTCACAGGGTGTTTGGGGTGAATTTACCGTTCCCAGTCCAGTGACGTTTCTGGTGAGCAATCACTACTCCTTCCACACTTCACTCTCCCAGTGTGCAACATCTTTGTGATGTTCGATATCACTTCTGGTTATTATACCAGAAGTGATGTCGGACTTCGCACTAGAAGTGATGCTGCATCGAGAATGGTGTGTACTGTTAAGATATCTCTTAAACCATATAAAAATCTCTAACCCTAGGGTTAGGGAAAGAGTTAGAACAAAAATTTGGGCTCAAGATGTCCTAACTTTAAATTTTTCCATGAGTTTGGTCAAATTAGCGTCAAACCAAATTGGGACCTAGTCAAGCAACACTATTGTTAAGTTTTGTTTATGGAAACATCCATTAAAAAAATCAAAGAGTGGACGTAAGAACAATTAAAACAGGGGAAGTCCAATTAATGCCTGGAGAAGTACCAATTAATGAACCTGGAGTAAGTACCAATTAATGAACCCGGGGTAAGTACCCAATTTAAAGACATGGAGTAATACCAAAAATTTAAAGACCGGACGTAAGTACCAATTAAAACTGGTTTTTAAGTACCAAATTTAATGAAAGGATGTAAAGTACCAATTAATGACGGGACGTAAGTCCAATTAATGACGCTGGACGTAAGTACCAATTAATGACACTGGATGTAAGTACAATTAAACCTGGACTAAGTACCAATTAAAAAATGGAGTAAGTACAATTTAAGACATGGAGTAAAATACCAATTAAGACTGGAGTAAGTACCAAATTAAAGAACGGGGGTAAAGTACCCAAATTTAAAGAAATGGACGTAAATACCCAAATTAAAAACCTGGAGTAAGTACCAATTAAACGCATGGACGTAAGTAACAAATTTAAAGAGCTGGACGTAAGTAACTTAAACGACATGGACGTAACTACAATTAAAAAAACATGGACGTAATTTTCCAATTAACGACAATGGTGTAAGTACCAATTTTAAAGACATGGAGTAAGTACCAAATTTAAAGACATGGAGTAAGTCCAAATTTAAAGGTGGATGTAAGTACCAATTAACGACATGGATGTAAGTACCAATTAAGCATGGAGTAAGTACCCAAATTTTGACGCTGGTTTTAAGTACCCTTAACGACACTGGATGAAGTACAATTAACGACTGGACGTAAGTACCAATTAACGACACTGGTTAAGTACCCAATTTAAAGAGCTGGACGTAAGTACCAATTAACGACGTTGGGTAAGTACCCCAAATTAAAGACCTGGACGTAAGTTTCCCAAATTTAAAGCACTGGGCGTAAGTACCAATTAAAGGGGCACTGGACATAAGTACCAATTTAAAACAAGGACGTAAGTACCCCAAAAACGAATGGAGTAAGTACAATTAACGACTGGACGTAAGTACCCAAAAAACGACCAGGATGTAAAATACCCAAATTTAAAAAAAACCCGGACGTAAGTCCAATTAAAACACTGGAGTAAGTACCAATTAAGCACTGGATGTAAGTTCCAATTAACGAAATGGATGTAAGTACCAATTCAAATGGAGTTTGTACCAATTAACGACACTGGACGTAAGTACCAATTAACAACACTGGACGTAAGTACCAATTAACGACACTGGATGTAAGTACCAATTAACGACACTGGACGTAAGTACCAATTAATGACGCTGGACGTAAGTACCAATTAATGACACTGGACGTAAGTACCAATTAACGACACTGGACGTAAGTACCAATTAACGACACTGGACGTAAGTACCAATTAACGACACTGGACGTAAGTACCAATTAATGACACTGGACGTAAGTACCAATTAACGACACTGGACGTAAGTACCAATTAACGACACTGGACGTAAGTACCAATTAACGACACTGGATGTAAGTACCAATTAACGACACTGGACGTAAGTACCAATTAACGACACTGGACGTAAGTACCAATTAACGACACTGGACGTAAGTACATCCCAGTGTCGCTAAGTGGCCATGTAGCGGCTTTGCGCCGTAATCTCGCTACACAGGCTACAGGCGGTGGCGGCTAATTGCAGCTGACACTCGCCGATAACAGCACGGAATGGAGCCGACTCCATTCCATGCTGTTCAACCCCTTAGACACTGTGTCATCTAAATGAATGAGGAACGGTGCCACGCACCAGAGAAACCTCTCTTATCTCCTCAACAAAGCAAAATAAACAAGGCAATATATTTGAAAAAAAGTCTTCATTTTCCATTTCCTACATGCTCCCTAGATGTTGAAAGCTAATGTTTGTAGTGAGACAACCCCTTTAAGTGGTGTTCACATCTGTGTCGGAGGTTCCGTTCAGTGCCTCCATTGCAAATTCTGTCAAAAATAATGGAAAAAATGAGTGCAGCATGCAGCCCTATTTTTTTGTTAAAATAATACGGATCCGGTGCAACCCATGTGACAGAGGCTCCAAATGGAACCTCCAGTGCAGATGTGAAACAAGCTTAAAGGGGTTGTCTCACTACAAAGATCAGCTTTCAACATGTAGGGAACACTAAATGAAGACGTTTTCCAAATATATTGCTTTGTTCATTTATTTTTTTGTTGAGGAGCTACAAATGATTTTATCACCTTCTGAGGGCTCTCAGGTTTCTCTAGTTACAGACCTGTTTGCTTGTTCTCCCCTGCTGTTTGTCTTATCTGATAGCAGGGAGTGACGTCATCACACAGGTCTGAGCACAGAACTGCTGGCAGCCTGAGAGCTTGTGTGTTATTTGATCTTTCAGACAAAAGACGCTAATTACTACTTTTTACTTTAGCTCTGAAGCTTCTCTGGTCTTGGTAGTAGGAGATTGTTTATCTAATTAGCAGAAGTCTGAATACACAGAGCTCATATGCTAATTACCCACAGCTTGACCAGGAAGTGACAGGATGCATGAATGAAAGAATTCTGCTGACGCTATAAAACAGTAAGATGAAACAACCCCTTTAATTAGCAAAAAAGGCTAAAAAAAAAACCTGAAACAAATGATGCGCTTCTATTTTACCCCGACTCTATGAAGTCATGAGAAAACATAAGCAGAACTTTTTTTCACTTTATTTTTTAAATGCTGTGATTTTTTTTTGTGCTACAGTTTAGTCTTGGTCAGGACTGGTCAGTTGGCTGCATGTTCTTGTATCTGAGTTCTCTTACCCCTGATGAAGCCAGTTAGCTGGTGAAACATGTTGGGGAGGTCAGGCATGATGTTTTAAATTGTGATTTCTCACCTCTGTCTACAAGTGTCACCCACTGCAGAGGGTGTCACAAGGGGGCCTTATTTGTTCTGTGTCCATTAGATTAGGGACGATTGCCCAAGTAGGATGCTTGGGATCCCTCACTGGAGTTAGCAAATTGCTGTATATATCAGGCTTTCCTGTTGGTAGTTGGGGTTCCACCAGACTTGATAATAGAAAATGAGCTATTCCTTCCTTCAGAAGTAGAAATGGTTAAACGGCGAGGTTAGAAATCAGGTTTTTAAATAGTGTGTATAGAGGTTAAGAGTTATACATAATAAAAGTTACGTTTTAGTGCAAAATAGTAAATATAGTTTTACATAAGGACCTACCTCTTCTGCATGTCTTCTCTTCTCTTTGCGATCTCAGCCTTCATTTCACTCATAGACGGCAACTTATTAATACCTAGAAGCAAATTGGAAATTTTTTCTTTTATTAAATCAGCAAGGATATAAAGTGATATAACTGGTCAATAGCTCTTCAATGTAAGTAAATAGGGTATTACCTCTAAAGACTCTTGCTGCCCAGCGAGCCTGAATCTCAGAAATGGGCATTATGGCCCCAATTGGTTGGATGTAGCCAATGCAAGCTACAGTTGGCTTCTCCAAATGTGGTGGGAATATCATTTTATACAAGGGGGTTTGGTTCTTTTCTACTTTTATGATGGATTCATCAAAGAATGAAAAAAAGAATTTGTATCCGGTGGCAAAAATCACCACGTCTATGTCTTTCTCCACCGTCCCATCTTCGAACGTGACATCCGTCTCTTCAAACCGTTTAATGTTGGTCTTCATCAGCACTTTGCCGGAGATGATGCGATTGGGGAGATCATCACTGACTGTAGGATGCTGGCTGAGAATCCTGCATACAATAATACAGACATCACTTTTTCAATAATGATGATCTTAAAGGGGTTTTGCCACAATGTAATGTTGACGTGGGATCCTCCAAAATAGGTATTTAATCACTTTTCTAAATATATGTGATTACAAAAAGTGAAGCTTCTGAGAGCGACAGCCTTAATCAGATGCCCTTAGTTTCCTGAAAGTTTACATTAGACACGACCAGGACGCTGACAGGAGCTGATCTGGCCACGCTTGCGTGTTTGCACTTCTTATCTGATGACAGGGAACATGAAGGAGCTTGCAAGGGGCTGGGGAGAAAAGTGCAGTGTATGAGGCTTTTTTGCTGTATAGAGAATTCACTGGTTGTAATGTAATTATTTGAGTCAACCTTGCAGACGCTCCCTGCTTCTTCGCTCTCTGCTCAGCCCCCTCCCTCTCACCCCGCAGCCGTCCATGACTCAGCATGCTTTTGTTTATCTTCTCTCCTGAGCAGATAAGAGGTAAGAACTCACTTTGTGGCAAAACCCCTTTAAGAGAGCACTCCAGGTTTTTTGTCCCCCTTTGTTCATTGAAATTTGCTTTGCTATGCTTTGCTTACCTGCAGCTGCATACAGGATTTCTGGCTGATGCAACAATCTGTTAGATCACATGACCTGCACTCTAATTGGCACTGTGCTTTTGATGCTGACTGGAAGTCTGTCTCTTCCTATGAGATTGACTTTGAGCCTAACGTAGGAATGTATAGAGAAATCCACTCCTAGGTCACACAACCATGCCAAGTGTTTTAGCAACTCAAAGTGCAGGTTACATGACTCAGTGGCAGCACTGAGAAACCTTGCATTCAGCTGCCGAAAAGCTAAATTATTGGCACTACTGTGCACCTAGTGTCAGGAATCTGTCAGGGATGCCCTAATCTTACCCTAGCTAGCCCTGCCAAAGCAGAGAAACTGGTACAAAAAGGGTGACCCTGCACAGGAACCCTTTCCTGACCTAACCCTGGCCAAACAGACAGATGACAAACAGGAAAAGACACAACATAAAAGAAATAGAGAGCAATGTCAACTCAAGGTCAAACCAGGAGATCATGCAGTACCGAATCAGAAACCAGGAGAGTAAACGAGAATGGCCAAATGCCAGAGAAATCCAAATAGTAGCAATCCGCAATAACACTATAGCCAGGATACAGGCGCAATCACAGGCAGTGACTGAAAGCCAGAGAGAGGTTTAAATACCCCGCACCAGCCAGGGATTGGCCCAGGTGCTTGGCCTATTAAGCACTGTACACAGGGCCATATTTACCACTAGGCACCCATGGGCGGGTGCCTAGGACAGCAGGATTTAGGGGTGGCACATGAATAGGAGTTAAATTTTCGCTAATAAAAAAGGGTCAGTAGCTGCAGCCTGCCATCGATGGCAAAGAGCGGTGGGGGTTATTATAAAGCATGGGGCAGCCTGTGTCCTCACAGCCCTGGTAGCTCTCCTTTCTTTTTTTCTTACACAGCGTACAAAGCGCAGAGGAGTCGGGCAGCAGTATTAATAGGCACAAGTGGCCTGTAGTGATCAGTGACGCTGCGATACTCATAGGAGAAGTCAATAACACAGAGAGCAGGAAAACAACAGGACTGTCCACCCCCGTGCATGGCAGTACTTAACCCTTCACAGCCTGCTAGCCATGTTGATGTGATGCTGACTAAGGCTATGTTCACATGGCTTAAAATGGGACTTATCTCACCCCGTATTTTGCGCCGTACTGCGAGATACGTCCTTGTCATTACGGTAATCCACAGTTCTCATAGATTACTCTGCCTTTAAACACTTTAAGACAGCTCATATGATGAGGTCATGTCTTTGGAAGCTTCTGATAGGATTATTGGCAACATCGGAGTTAGAGACACACCTGTGGGTGTATTTTAAATGCACACCAGAAATACACTGCTTCTGTGTGTAACATCATGGGAAAGTCTAAAGAAATCAGTCAAGATATCAGGAAGAGAATTGTGGACTTGCACAAGTCTGGATAATCCTTGGGTGCAATTTCCAGATATCTGAAGGTGCCTCATTCATCTGTACATGGGAATGTCCAGCCATTATACCGCTCAGAAAGGAGACGGGTTCTGTGTATCAGAAATGAACGTGCTTTGGTCCGACATGTGCATATCAACCCAAGAACAAAAGCAAAAGTTCTCGTGAAGATGCTGGAGGAAGCTGGTAAGATTGTGTCATTATCCACAGTGAAACAATTACTGTGTCAACATGGGCTGAAAGGACATTCTGCCAGGAAGAAGCCATTACTCCAAAAGAAACAAAGAAAGGCCAAATTAATGTTTGCAAATGCACAGGAACAAAGACCTACATTTTTGGAGACGTCCTGTGGTCTGAAGAAACTAAAATTGAACTGTTTGGCCATAATGACCATCGTTACGTTTGGAGGAAAAAGGGAGAAGCCTAAGAACACCATCCCAACTGTGAAACACGGGGGTGGCGGCATCATATTGTGGGGTTGTTTTGCTGCAGGAGGGACTGGTGCACTTCACAAAATAGATCGCATCACGAGGAAAGACGATTATGTGGTAATACTGAAGCAACATCTCAAGACATCAACCAGGAAGTTAAAGCATGGGTGGAAATGGGTCTTCCAAATGGACGAAGCATACTGCCAAACTTGTTGCAAAGTGGCTGAAAGAGGTTTTATCATTACACGCTTTCGTTGACTTGAGCTGTTTCTATCTGTTACAGCTTCAAATCCAGGGGCGAGTCTCTCCTCCCAGCAGTCGTGTCTTCCCTCACTGAAGAGTTTTGACCTCATCATTCTGTGTTAGCAGTGGAAGGGAAAGGATGTCACAGCTAGTGATGAGCGAACAGTAAAACAGAAAATTAAAAATATATATAACATCATAATGACACAACTAGTAAGAAGGATATATAGAAATTAGGGGCCACATGTATGAAACTGTTTAGGTCTAAAACTCACTCTTTTGCCCATAGTAACCGATGGGCAATAAAGTGAGTTTTAGACCTAAACAGGTTCATACATGTGGCCCAGAGTGTGTATCTGTATTCATTTCCATATCTGTATTAATATAAGTTTGGTTTTATTTTGTTTTTGTAACTTACGGATCTGCTGCTCCAAACTAATTACTTGAGTCCTATAACTCTTTCCTTTTACCGCTACATAGTAACGGAGAGACGTTTATTCTACACGTGTGCAAATAGCCCTGCCTTTTCCATTCTAAGTTTGGGCTTCATTGCGCAGCTCCGGATACTATCTTTCATTTCTGTTGGTCACTATCGGAGACCTATGCCTGATGTGTGCAGCACCAGACCGGTAAGCAATCCTTTACTAATTAATACAATGTTTATAATGATATATTCAGGTTGGCAAGCATTCAACTTTATGCTATGACTAAGAGCACATTGTATGCTCGAAACGCGTGGGCTAGGATTGCTTACACACTATCTCCTTCTTACTAGTTGTGTCATTGTGGTGTAATTTATATTTTTAATACAATTTCCTAATCAAAGTTTTTGATTTTATGGATTTACAGATTTACTGTGCTGGATCGTCACACTATTTCAACTTCCTTTGCCTTCCGTTGGACTTGTAACGGGATCCGCACACTAAACTGCATCTATCCAGGTGAGCTGGCTTGCAACATTTTTTCTTCAACTATAGTAATCCCAGTGTATGGAAACTTTTGACTTTGCAGAAAGTAATAAAAACGGGGAAGGTTTATTCTGAATTCACGTCACATAGTGAGAAAAACCTGGTTTCAACTGTATATATATATACAGTCATATGAAAAAGTTTGGGCACCCCTATTAATCTTAATAATTTTTAGTTCTAAATATTTGGGTATTTGCAACAGCCATTTCAATTTGAGATATCTAATAACTGATGGACACAGTAATATTTCTGGATTGAAATGAGGTTTATTGTACTAACACAAAATGTGCAATATTAGTTATTAGATATATCAAATTGAAATGGCTGTTGCAAAACACCCAAATATTTAGAACTAAAAATGATTTAGATTAATAGGGTTGCCCAAACTTTTTCATATGACTGTATATTATGAGTGTGTGTATATGTACACATATATATATTTATTTATGCAAAATTATATAATTAGTACTGTATATATGTGCAAAATTATGTACTGTATGTGTACTTGGTTATGTAGTGTACATATGTACAGTATGTGTGATGTTATTTAGTGACTGTATATTTGTGTATGCATGTAGGTAGTGAGTGTGTATATTTGTAATATGGCAGATGCAAATGTATGTCTATACTGTGTATAGCGCTGGCAGCCTATTAGGAGAGAACGACCAGGTCTGTAGCTATAGCAACCAGTGCTGACAGCCTATCAGGAGAGATTGAACAGGTCTGTAGCTATAGCAACCAGTGCTGGCAGCCTATCAGGAGAGATTGAACAGGTCTGTAGCTATAGTGACCAGCACTGGCAGCCTATCAGGAGAGATTGAACAGGTCTGTAGCTATAGCGACCAGTGCTGGCAGCCGATCATGAGAGATCAAACAGATCTGTAACTATAGCAACCAGTGCTGACAGCCTATCATGAGAGACTGAACAGGTCTGTAGCTATAGCAACCAGTGCTGACAGCCTATCATGAGAGACTGAACAGGTCTGTAGCTATAGCAACCAGCGCTCACAGCCTATCAGGAGAGAAAGAACAGGTCTGTAGCTATAGCAACCAGCGCTGGCAGCCTATCAGGAGAGATCATATTGTAATATGGTAGATGCAAATGTATGTCTACACTGTATATAGTGTGTGTGCATTACTGTATGTATTGAGTGTCCATACATGCATGTACAGTACATAGCCATTGTGCATGTGCATATAGTGAGTAAATTTGTGTGCATGTCTATAGTAAAATGTATATATTACCTTGATGGTGGCGCCGCGTCCCGGTCTGTGGGTCGCGGGCGCATCCGTGTCCCTCTCCCCGAGCGCCCGGCGGGGATGGGTGGCGCCGCTGGCCGTGCTACGGGCCGCGGGCGCACCCGTTCCATCCACTTACCTGACCACGCTCTTGTCCTGCTCTCTTCCCCTGCCGGCTGGAATGCGCGTGCACTCCCCTTAGCGCGTGCGCGTGCTTGTTCATGTAAATTTAAAGGGCCAGCGCGCCGGTAAATGGGGTAATTGCCAGGCGCTGACCCTATATAGGTTATGGATCCAAGTCGCTTCCCTGCTGGATCTTTGTTGCCTCCGTGCCCTAGAGAAAGCGTTATCATTGTTCCTGTCTCTACCGTGTTCCTGACCTCCACCTACGTTTCTCGACTCTGAACCTTTGCCGCCTGCCCTGACCTACTGCCTGTCCCCGACTACGTCTACGCCTCACGATTCTGTACCATGCTACACCTCGGCTGCCACCGCAAGCAAGTCACGTCAGGGGTAGCGACCTGGTAGACTCCCGCCGCAGCAAGTCCATCCCGCTTTGCGGCGGGCTCTGGTGAAAACCGGGACCTACTTAGATTCCGCTCCCTGGCGTGGCTTACACGATTGCTTGCGGTGGTCCAGTGGATCCACTATCCCGGCCGTTGCAGTAAGATCCAGACATGGACCCTGCCAAGGTGCCCCTGCCTAGTATTATCGACCTTACAACCGTTGTCGCCCAGCAATCGCAACAGATCGCACAACAGGCACAGCAATTGGGTGAGCTTTCCGCCATGATGCGGCAACTCCTGGTGTCCCAGCAGCAGTCGCCACTTCCGCCGGTGGTACCTCCTACACCAGCTGTTCCGTTGGCAACCGTGGGGCCTAAGCTGCGATTACCTCTACCCACCAAATTCGACGGGGACCTGAAGCTCTGCCGGGGATTCATTACCCAGTGCTCTATGCACGTGGAACTGATGGCCGATCGGTTTCCCACTGAAAGGTCTAAGGTCGCGTTCGTGGTGAGCCTGCTATCTGGAAAGGCTCTGGCTTGGGCGACCCCCCCCTCTGTTACGGAACGACCCGGTGACGGCGGACCTGCAGGCCTTCCTCCAGGAGTTCCACAGTGTCTTTGAAGAGCCAGCGCGTGCATCATCAGCCGAGACGGCACTTCTTAATCTATGCCAGGGTGACTCCTCTGTGGGCGATTACGCGGTTCAGTTCCGGACCCTGGCTTCGGAACTTTCCTGGAATGATGCCGCTTTCTGCGCCACCTTCAAGAAGGGCCTGTCCAGTAGGGTCAAGGAGGCTATCGCTCCAAGAGACCTCCCATCTTCCCTGGGTGAATTAATCCACCTGGCCACTCGCATAGACGTGCGCTTCGCTAAAAAGACAGGAAGAGCTCCGTCAAGAACGAGATTCTGCGCACCCGCGCCAACTACCTTGTCTGGCTCCAGTGTTCCAAAGGTCATTGCAACCGCTTCCACCAGCCTCCAGTGAGGAACCCATGCAGGTGGAGCGGGTCCACTTGTCGGAGCAGGAGCTGTCCCGCCGTCGCTTGGAGAACTTATGTCTCTACTGTGCCAGTCCGGACCATTTTCGCAGAAGTTCCCCAAAGCGTCCTCAGCCTGCGGGAAACGCTCGCAACTAGGTTTCGTGGGAGAGGCGTTCCTAGGTGCTAACTCTTCCTCTCCATGTTTGATGATTCCGGTGGAGGTCACTTCTGATGCTGGGTGCAGGCCTTCCTGGACTCAGGGTCTGCCGGGAATTTTATCCACGTCTCTTTGGTTTCCCGTTATCGCCTGTCTGTACTTAGCATGGAAAAACCTTTGGTCATTTCCTCAGTCAGTGGAGAACTCCTTAAAGATCCCATTCAGTTCATCACCCAGCCGGTGTCTCTCCGCATAGGGATCCTGCACAAGGAGGAGATCCCTTTCCACGTATTGCCTCGGTCTTCCTCGGCGATCCTATTGGGGCTTCCCTGGCTGCAACGTCACGCCCCTATGCTCAACTGGAAGACAGGAGAGGTCCTGCGTTGGGGACCGGAGTTCCAGGATCGCTGTTTGGTGGCCCCATGCCCGGTGTCTACCACTTCTCCGCGGTTGCCCGCCAAGCCTCTGCCAGGCCTACCAGCGGATTACCAGGATTTCGCGGATGTGTTTTCGGAGAAACCTGCTGAGACGTTGCCAGCCCATCAGCCTTATGACTGCCCGAGTGACCTTCTCCCTGGCACTAGCCCCCCTCGGGGAAGGGTCTATCCATTGTCCATGCCCGAGACTCAGGCCATGTCGGCATATATACAGGAAAATTTGCAGAAGGGCTTCATTCGCAAGTCTTCCTCTCCGGCCGGTGCTGGGTTCTTTTTTTGTGCAGAAGAAGGACGGCTCTCTTTGCCCGTGCATTGATTATAGAGGGCTAAACAAGATCACGGTGAAGAACCGCTACCCACTTCCGTTGATCTCGGAACTCTTTGATCGTCTCCGGGGGGCCAAAGTATTCTCTTAATTGGATTTGCGAGGGGCCTATAATATCATCAGAATATGAGAGGGGGACGAATGGAAAACGGCTTTCAATACTCGAGATGGGCATTTTGAATACCTGGTGATGCCCTTCGGACTTTGCAACGTCCCGGCCGTTTTTCAAGAGTTCGTCAATGACGCCTTCAGGGATCTATTGTACACCTGCGTCATAGTATATCTGAACGACATCCTGATCTTTTCCCCAGACCTCCAGACCCATCGAACACAGGTGCGCCAGGTTCTAAGATGTCTGCGCAACAACCATCTGTACGCTAAACTGGAGAAATGCTTATTCCATCAGACCAGCTTGCCGTTCCTCGGATATATCGTCTCTGTTAAGGGTCTGCAGATGATCCAGCTAAACTCTCTGCGGTCCTGTAATGGCCCCGTCCTGTCGGTCTTCGGGCGATACAGCGCTTCCTGGGATGCGCCAACTATTATCGTCAGTTCATTCCTCACTTCTCCACCCTGGTGGCTCCCATTGTGGCCCTCACCAGGAAGAACGCGAACCCGAGATGTTGGCCTCCGGAGGCTGAAAAGGCGTTCAACGAACTAAAGATTGCCTTTTCCTCGGCGCCTGTCTTGGTCCGGCCACATCCCGAGAAGCCGTTCTCCTTGGAGGTGGATGCCTCTTCCGTGGGGGCAGGGGCGGCCCTCACACAGAAAAGCCCCAAAGGCAAGACTCTCACATGCGGGTTTTTCTCCAGGACCTTTTCGCTGGTGGAGCAGAACTATGCCATTGGGGATCGGGAGCTCTTGGCCATCAAGTTAGCCTTGGAGGAATGGCGACATCTACTGGAGGGGGCTCGTCACCCAATTGACATCTTTATGGATCACAAGAATCTCCTGTATCTTCAGACGGCCCATCGTCTAAACCCTCGCCAAGCCAGGTGGTCCCTATTCTTCTCACGCTTTGACTTCCGCATTCACTTTCGGCCTGCTGAGAAAAATATCAAGGCTGATGCCCTCTCCCGTGCCTCTGATATTGTTGGTGAAGAACCCGTGTCACAGCACATTATTTCTCCAGAACGGTTGGTTCACGTGGCCCCCACAAATCTCCAAAACGTTCCTACGGGCAAGACTTACGTGCCGCCGGCACTCAGGAAAAGGATACTGGAGTGGGGGCATAGCTCCCTGTTGGCTGGTCACCCCGGAGTACGTAAGTCCTATGCTCTGATTTCTCTGCACTACTGGTGGCCGACTCTGGCACAAGACATCAAGGACTTCACCCTCTCCTGTGTCACCTGTGCTCGAAACAAGGTCCCACGCCACAGGTCCGCAGGTCTCTTACTGCCGCTGCCCGGTCCAGAAACTCCTTGGACACACATAGCCATGGATTTCATCACGGACCTACCGGTTTCTCCAGGGAATTCTGTCATCTGGGTGGTTACGGACCGATTCTCAAAGATGTCCCATTTTGTGCCTCTTCCCGGGCTGCCGTCTGCACCATAATTGGCCGGTCACTATTTTCCGTCTACATGGGTTACCTTCGCATATCGTCTCCGATCGGGGCGTTCAATTCGTATCCCGAGTTTGGCGTGCGCTGTGTTCCCGTCTGCAAGTCAAGTCAGACTTTTCATCGGCCTACCACCTCAGTCCAATGGAGGTGGAGAGGAGTGAACCCGATCCTGGGAGAATAATTGCGTCATTTTGTATACCGGACGTCAGGACAACTGGGGCCCAGTGCTCCCCTGGGCCCAGTTCTCTTATAAACCCTCGTGACTCGGATGCAGCCGGCGACTCCACGTTTTTTGTGGTCTATGGCCGCCACCCGCACCCCCCCCCCCCTTCCCCTGCCCACTGAGTCGGAGGTGCCGCTGTCGATGACCAAGTTCAGGATATCAAGGCCATCTGGCAAGAGACTCGACGTTCCCTACTTCGGGCCTCAGTTCGTATGGAGTCTCAGGCAGACAAAAGGAGAAGACCTGCCCCGACATTCCTCCCAGAGGACAGGGTTTGGCTTTCCTCGAAGTACGTGCGCCTGAAGATTCCCAGTTATAAGTTGGGCCCTCGCTTCCTAGAACCCTCCAAAGTGCAGCTTAACCCGGTGACGTACAAACTCTGCTTACCTCCCTCACTCCGGCTCCAAAACTCTTTCCATGTCTCCCTCCTTATGCCTCTGGGCCTGAACCGGTTCTCTCAGAAGAATGTATCGCCTCCCCCGGTAGCTGATTCTGCTGACATCTTCGAAGTAAAAGACATCCTGGCCATGAAGACGGTCACAGGGAAGCGATTCTTCCTCGTGGATTGAAAGGGCTTCGGACCCGAGGAGAAGTCCTGGGAACCAGAATCGAATATCCTGAATCATGATCTAATCCGCATGTTCCTGCAGCCTAAAATGGATGGGAGGTCTAAGGGGGAGGGGGGGTACTGTGACAGGAGGCGCCTAGTCCCCGGAGTCGATTTCTAACCTCTTATCAATCGACTTGAGGCCTTAACAACCGGCTTAACAAACGACTGGAGTACACGGAGTCGATTGCTAACAAATAGAAACAGACTTGAGCTGAGGCCTTAACAACCGGCTTAACGACTATTAGCGACAACTCAATAAGTTATAAGTCCCCCAGTAGGTGGAGATATAGTTTATATGTCTCCCAGTAGGTAAGTGTATAGGTTATAGGTCCCCCAGCGGGTATACAGATAGGTTATAGGTCCAACAGCACGTATATAAGCAGATTATAGCGTCCCCTGCACAATTATAAGTAAATTATAACGTCCCCTGCACAATTATAGCGTCCCCTGCACAATTATAGCGTCCCCTGCACAATTATAACGTCCCCTGCACAATTATAAGTAAATTATAACGTCCCCTGCACAATTATAGGTAAATTATAGCGTCCCCTGCACAATTATTAAGTCCCCTGCACAATTATAGCGTCCCCTGCACAATTATAACGTCCCCTGCACAATTATAAGTAAATTATAACGTCCCCTGCACAATTATAGGTAAATTATAGCGTCCCCTGCACAATTATTAAGTCCCCTGCACAATTATAACGTCCCCTGCACAATTATAGCGTCCCCTGCACAATTATAGCGTCCCCTGCACAATTATAACGTCCCCTGCACAATTATAACGTCCCCTGCACAATTACATGTAAATTATACCGTCCCCTGCACAATTATAGGTAAATTATAACATCTCCTGCACAATTATAGGTAAATTATATCGTCCCCTGCACAATTATAACGTCCCCTGCACAATTTTAGCGTCCCCTGCACAATTATAAAGTCCCCTCCACAATTATAATGTCCCCTGCACAATTATAGCGTCCCCTGCACAATTTTATCGTCCCCTGCACAATGTTAGCGTCCCCTGCACAATGTTAGCGTCCCCTGCACAATGTTAGCGTCCCCTGCACAATTATAACGTCCCCATGAACAATTATAACGACCCCTGCACAATTATACCGTCCCCTGCACAATGTTAGCGTCCTCTGCACAATGTTAACGTCCCCTGCACAGTGTTAGCGACCCCTGCACAATGTTAGCGACCCCTGCACAATGTTAGCGACCCCTGCAAACTGACACTACTCACCTGACCTCGCTCCCTGCCGCTGTCGCTGCTCCCGGGCTTCTTCTTCGGGTGGCGTGACGTCACCAGGCCGCGCCGCAGCGTGATGACGCTGACGCCGCCCGTGCTGTGTACTCTGGTGAGGCGCATCCTTCCTGCGCCTCACCAGAGTACTCTGCGGAGCGGAGAGACTTCACTCTCCACTCCGCAGAAGCATCTGACTGTGTGTGCGTCCGGCGGGGACCGGGGACTAGAGGCGCCGCGTCCCGGTCCGCGGGTCGCAGGAGCACCCGTGTCCCTCTCCCCAAGCGCCCGGCGGGGACGGGTGGCGCTGCTGGCCGTGCTACGGTCCGCATGCGCACCCATTCCATCCACTTACCTGACCACGCTCCTGTCCTGCTCTCGTCCCCTGCCAACCGGAATGCGCGTGCGCGCGCTCATTCATGTAAATTTAAAGGGCCAGCGCGCCGGTAATTGGGTAATTGTAAGCACTGACCCTATATAGTTTATGGACCCACGTCACTTCCCTGCTGGATCTTTGTTGCCTCCGTGCCCTAGAAAAAGCGTTATCATTGTTCCTGTCTCTACCGTGTTCCTGACCTCCGCCTACGTTTCTCGACTCTGAACCTTTGCCGCCTGTCCCCGACTACGTCTACGCCTCACGATTCTGTACCTCGCTGCACCTCGGCTGCCACCACAAGCAAGTCACGTCAGGGGTAGCGACCTGGTAGAATCCCGCCGCAGCAAGTCCATCCCGCTTTGCGGCGGGCTCTGGTGAAAACCGGGACCTACTTAGATTCCGCTCCCTGCCGTGGCTTACACCATCACTCGTGGTGGTCCAGTGGATCTACTATCCCGGCTGTTACACTTGAGGTAACTACATACCCATATTTCCCATATTGAAATAATCCCTAAAACAGCATAGGCTTTAATGGCATATCAATAGGATATACAGCACTAGTGCATCTCAAAAAATTAGAATATCACTGAAAATTAAAGGGGTTCTCCAAGACTCTTTTTATTTGTTATAGGGCTCACAAATGTATTATATTAGACATTGTAAGTCTATACAATGTAACGTTTATCCAATATATGGGTTTCTCTATTTGACTTACATTATTGATATCAATTATCTTTTCCGTGCTATTCTAATTTTTTGACATGCACTAGTATATACAATCAAAGCCTCATAGAATCAGGTTCTGCCTCTGGGACCTGCACCTGCTGGAGAACTGGCCCTAGAAATGTCGGCTCAGAAATGCAGAGCTGATCACACCTGTGCATGACTCTCCATTCTGTTCTATGGGTTTTAGGAATGCGTGTGAGCAGTGTTGTCACAATGCTCGGTGGAGAGGATAGGGGATCCACTGGTCACCGCGTGGATTTGGCAAAGCCAACGCCGAGGAGCGAAGTCTAAGAGGCCGCTCGTCTTCACCGGCACCCGTCACAAAGCGGGCAGGACTTTGCTGCAGGGAAACCCCCAGGTCACTACCCCCGACCTAGCGGTGACAGCCAAAGATGGGGACAATGGAACTGGCCGGAGCGCAGAGCGACAAGTCAGACGCACAGGCAGGCATGGCAGGAACAACGTCAGTGGACAAAGGTCAGGCAAGTGGCAAGGTCTGACGCAGAAAATTGTGGTAGTGAAGGCTTGGAAGCAGGGGCGTAGCTAGAGACTCAGGGCCCCGGGTGCAAAACCTCAGCTCGGGGCCCCCTACCACTATAGGTCCCCATAGGCAGGTATATAGATAGGTACAGCTCCCCACAGGCAGGTATATATATAGATAGGCACAGGCAGGTAAATAGATAGGTACAAGCAGGTATATAGATAGGTACAGGCAGACACAGGCAGGTATATAGATAGGTACAGGCAGACACAGGCAGGTATATAGTGAGGTACAGGCAGGTATATAGTGAGGTACAGGCAGGCAGGTATATAGTGTGGTACAGGCAGGCAGGTATATAGTGAGGTACAGGCAGGTATATAGTTTGGTACAGCCAGGCAGGTATATAGTGAGGTACAGGCAGGCAGGTATATATTGAGGTACAGGCAGGCAGGTATATATTGAGGTACAGGCAGGTAGGTATATATTGAGGTACAGGCAGGTATAGTGTGGTACAGGGAGGCAGGTATATAGTGTGGTACAGGCAGGCAGGTATATAGTGAGGTACAGGCAGGCAGGTATATAGTGAGGTACAGGCAGGCAGGTATAGTGTGGTACAGGCAGGCAGGTATATAGTGAGGTACAGGCAGGCAGGTATATAGTGAGGTACAGGCAGGTATATAGTGAGGTACAGGCAGGTATATAGTGAGGTACAGGCAGGCAGGTATATAGTGTGGTACAGGCAGGCAGGTATATAGTGAGGTACAGGCAGGTATATAGTGTGGTACAGGCAGGCAGGTATATAGTGAGGTACAGGCAGGCAGGTATATATTGAGGTACAGGCAGGTATATATTGAGGTACAGGCAGGTAGGTATATATTGAGGTACAGGCAGGTATAGTGTGGTACAGGGAGGCAGGTATATAGTGTGGTACAGGCAGGCAGGTATATAGTGAGGTACAGGCAGGCAGGTATATAGTGTGGTACAGGCAGGCAGGTATATAGAGTGGTACAGACCGGCAGGTATAGTGTGGTACAGGCAGGCAGGTATATAGTGAGGTACAGGCAGGCAGGTATATAGTAAGGTACAGGCAGGTAGCAGAAATTAATAACACTAATACTTACCTTAACTTCCCGGCCGCTATGCAGCGATTGCCGCCTGCATGGTGCAGGCGGCGGTGATACCGGCCGCTTAGTACAGTGAAGGCCGCGGCGCGATGAGATCATCTCATCGCGCGGCTGCCTCCTCGGCCGCACAGTCGTCATAGGCTTTGCGGCCGAGGAGCGGCCCGGCGCTGGCGGCGTCACGCAGGGACGCTCCTCGGCCGCACAGCCTATGACGACTGTGCGGCCGAGGAGGCAGCCGCGCGTTGAGATGATCTCACCGCGCCGCAGCCTTCACTGTACTAAGCGGCCGGTATTGGTGTATACCGGCCGCTTAGCTTCATCGCCGCCTGCACCGCGCAGGCGGCAATCGCTGCGTAGCGGGCTATATGTGAGCCAGCGATGCAGCGTGTGGCGAGCGGGGGCCCGCGGGGCCCCCCTAGCTCAGGGGTCCGGTCGCAAGTGTGACCGCTGCGACCCCTGTAGCTACGCCACTGCTTGGAAGGAATACGACGAGCGGAAACATCTCAAGGAAACGGACACCAACAACTGGCGCGGACGGCAGGAAGAGGAATCCCTAAAAAGCCCTTTCCCAACGCACATTGTTGGAGGAAGAATTAGATCATAGACTACAGAACAGCATCCAATGTCAATCAGCTGCCTCTAAGGCAAGTAAGATATTGGCGTGTATTAAAAGAGGCATGGACTCGCGGGACAAGGATGTAATTTTACCGCTGTGTAAGCATTGGTGCTACCTCACTTGGAATAAGCTGTTCAGTTCTGGACTCCAGTTTATAGAAGAGATGTAAGCTGGAGCTAGAGAGAGTGCAAAGACGAGCAACCAAACTTATAAGGGAATGGAGCATCTGAGTTATGAGGAGAGGTTAGTAGAATTGAACTAATTTAGTCTTGAGAAAAGACGGCTTCGGGGGGACATGATTAATTTATATACATATATAAATGGTCCCTACAAAAAGTATGGGGAAAAATTATTTCAAGTGAAGCCCCCTCAAAAGACAAGGGCACATTCCCTTCGACTAGAGAAAAAAGGATTCAATCTCCAGAGGAGAAAAGCGTTCTTCACTGTAAGAATTGTGAATCTGTGGAATAGCCGCCTGAGGAGCTAGTCACAGCAGGAACTGTAGAGAGTTTCAAGAAAGGCTTAGATACCTACCTGGAACTAAAGAATATTAATCCCTATGTAGCTATGTAAAGTTCTGGATCCTGGCTGGTGGCGGCTCTGGGGTCAGAGATGGGGTCTCCCCTGGAGCAGATTGGTTCTTGCCTTGTGGGTTACAGGGCATTCACCAGTGGTGAGGCCGGGCTTAATGTCCTTGTCTCTCTCCCTTCTCCCACATTGTCCCCACCCTTGGTTGAACTTGATGGACACGTGTCTTTTTTCAACCGTACTATGTAACTATATAACTATGTAACCTGTTGCATGCTGGCCCTTTAAATCCAGATGAGCGGCACGTGCGCGCCCCTGTTGGCCGGCAGAGGAAGGTGCGCCTCGCAGCAGAGTGGAGCACATACGAGCGAAGGAGCAGGAGGAAGCAGGATGGGACTGGGTAAGTATCTGCGTGGCGGGACATGAGCGGGAAGCGAAGGTGCCTGCGGCCAGAGGTCCAAAAAGGTCCCGGGGTTCCGGGTGGGGTCCAGCATACCCGGTGAAAGTGGCTCTGGTGTTGGAAATTTCCCATAAAAAAGAATGGAGAGTCATGCACAGGTGTAATTAGCTCTCCATTTCTGAGCCGACATTTCTGGGGGCCAGATCCTGGGTAGGTGCAGTTCCCAGAGGTGGTACCTGGACCTATCTTATCGAAATGCCAGCAAAGTCTATCCCGGTCACAGCCCTTTAAGTTTTATTAACAGATTGATGTTTGAGTACGTCATACTGTTGGTAAGGAAAATATGGCGCGGGGCCCTTACTGCGACACACCCGCAAAAAAGCAAATATTGGAGTGGTTCCGATTTTCCCTGTTTTAAACCCCTTTTGATTTTATGCACCGTTTTACTGTTCACTCCCCCCACAAAAAAGATTCCGGGGTGACTTTTTTTGCCATGGCGCATGAAGCCTAATGAAAGCTTCCATGCTGCCATGTTTGCGTTTTTTACTTCCCGCATATGCTTTTCTTTTGATTTCTCTGTGTTTTAACAATGTGAGGGGGGTAGTAATGGTCTTTAAAGGGAACCTGTCCATAGGTTTTGCCCCCCTTGCTGAGCGCACAAATAGTGTTAGCCTGCTGTTCCAGCGCTGGCCCCCTTTTCTGTAGAGCAGCAGGTTTTAGAGAAATTTTTCCCCCAAATCTTATTCTGAGAGGTGTTAGCCCCGCCCACCAAAACCCTGCCCCCTTTTATTTTTCACTGTTTTCCCCCTATTTAAAGTAATAGTTTGTCAGTTGAGGGGGGCGGGGGTAGCCCGTTTGGGCCGGGGGGTTTTTAAAAAAACTGACCCCCTTTAAGGACCTTCAAAAGATCTTCTGGCTAAAACTGAAAAATTGGCATTAAATACACAAAAAAATCGCATCTTAAGATAAGGGGCCAGCATGGAAACAGCATTTTGCACTGCTTGTGCTGCCCCAGCCAGGGGGCAAAAAACCCTTTTGACAGGTCTCTTTAAAGTCCCTTTATTTGTATACAGTGGATTGGTTAAGTTCAAACTCCTCAGAGATAGTTTTGTAACTTTTTCCAGCCTGATGAGCATCAACAACTCTTTTGAGTTTCTTAAAATCTCCTTTGTTGTTGCCCTGATTCACTTCCCCAACTATGGGCGACATGTATGAACGGGGTGGGCGTAGCTTCTCTGTACTTTTAACCAAAAGATTTGTTTTAACGGGTTGCACCCAAATTTGGCACTATGCCCTTTGAATTTACCAAAGACACTTTTTTTGCACCCAAAAATAGGGGCGTTTTGGGGGCGTCCACCACAGTCATAGGATTAGCACATTTTTGATTCTTTGACACTGACCCAGGACAGAAAAGTTAGAACAGCCAACCAGGGGAAAAAGGGGGTGCTGAGCCGAAAAGGGGATTGGTCTACATTTCCCTGTATGTATGGCCTGCAGAAAAACAGAACAGGGTAAAGGTGGTGCCTGAGCCAGACTTTTGGTTTGGCTTCACGCCTGTTGATGACCCGGAGAAGAAAAGAACCAGGGTAAAAGGTGGGCCCCGAGCCGATTAGGGTATTGGTCAAATGCCCTGTATGTATGACCTCAGAAAAACGCCCCAAACCGGGTAAAGGGGGTTGCTGAGCCGATTGTTGGGTTTGGCTCTACACTGCCCTGTATGAGACTGCAGAAAAAACCAGACCAGGGGAAAGGTGGTGCCTGAGCCGACTTTTTATTGGTCTACACTGCCCGTATGTAACCCGCAGAAGAACAGCCAGGGGGTAAAGGTGGTGCCTTGGGCCCGATTGTGGTAAATTTGGGCCTACACTTCCCTGTTGTATGACCGCAGAAGAAAACCCGACCAGGGGAAAGGGGTGCCTGAGCCAGACTTGGGTTTTTTGGCTCACATGCCCTTTTAGTATGACTGCAGAAAAAGACCGGGGAAAGGGGGTGCCTAGCCGACTTGTGGTATTGGCTCTACACTGCCCTTATGTTGACCTGCAGAAAAACAGACCAGGGGAAAAGGGGTGCCTGAGCCGACTTTTGGTAATTTTGGGTCTACACTGGGCCCGTATGTATGACCCGCGAAGAACAGACCAGGGTAAAGGTGGTGCCTGAGCCAGACTTTGGATTGGTCTACACTGCCCTGTATGTATGACCTGCGAAGAACAAAAACAAATTAAATTTTTTCCTTTTAGGCTTTTTTATTGACTTTTTGGGGGTGAATTTAAAAACACATTTAGAAAAATCTTTAAAATTTTTGGGATTCCCTTTAAAACACCCACTGTATTTTGTAAATTTTTTAAAGGAAACCATTAAATGGTGCTGCCAAATTGGGTTTTGCCCCTGCCAAAAATGTTGCCCTTTTTTTTAAAAAAACAGACAAGAAAGTGGTTCTTACATTGGTTTTGTTTACACCCATTTGACCAAAAGCAAAAATTTTAAAGGTTCGGGAACCCAACTGTTTTTTCCTTTGACCATCCCTGAATACCTTACCCAAATGGTTGCAGGCTGTGTTTTAAACATCCTTATTACCTACGGCCAGTTATTGGTTTTAAAGGGATTGTTCCCTTTCAAGTTGTTTAAATGAGCAGAAGAAACACCAAAAATTTCTTGATTTTTTTTGTTGAGGGGCAATGTGATTTTACAGCCGAGGGAAAAGGTTTCCCTTAGTTTTGGTGCTTTGGCCTCCCCTGCTGTTAATCTTATCTGATAGCAGGGATGACGTCATCACACAGAATTGCCAGCAGCTTGAGAGCTTGACTGTTATCTGATCATACAAACAAAGGAGACTAATTACTACTGTTTACTTTAGCTCAGCAGCTTCTCTGGACTTGAGAGCAGGAGCTTTTTGTCTAATGTCAGAATAATTAGTAGACCTTTGAATACCGGCGCTGATATGCTAATTACCCATAGCCTGACCAGGAAGAGACACCAGGCATGAATGAAAGGTGCTCTGTGAAACAGCGTGGTGAGACAACCCCTTTAACTTGAAAGTGGCATTGGACTGAAAGTGGCATCAAATGGAAAAGACATTGGAGCAACAGCGCCACAGGATCAGAAGTGCTGGGAAAATGGGTAGGTTAACCCATTACAATCCAGTAAAAAGAAACATAACCCAACAGGTTTTTTGGGTGAAGATTGGTTTTAAGTAAAATTTTGGGTTAGAAGGGGGAAAAAAAATCTCTTATTGGTGGCTCTACCCAAGGAATTGGTTGGTGTGATGATTAACACACTATTCAGACCTCACTGACTGTTTTGCATAAAGCAAAGGCTTATGGGAAAAGAGCTAAGGAACTCCACAGCGCACTCTATTGGATATAGTTATCGTCAATTCACATGTAGCTCGCAGGAGCCTAGCAATGTGAAAGGGATTTGAGCCAAACCAATTAGGTTCATCTACAGACAGCTGTTTCGGGGTGTTTGCCCCTCGTCAGTGCAGTGTAGAACTTACTGGTTGTCTGGGTGAGAGGCGAGAGTGGCTTAAAAGGGGGGAATATCTCTCCTTGGGGAGAGCCACCATTAAATTGGTCGGTGTGAGGATTTACTCACCTTTCAGACCTCACTGACTGTTTTGTATAAAGCAAAAGCCTTGGCTCAAATCCCTTTCACACTGCAAGGCTCCTGCGAGTTAAATGTGAACTGAGGATAACTACATCCAATAGAGTGCGCTGTAAAATTTTGGGTCGAATTTATAGCACAGCACTGTACCTGATATTACCAAATGAGGCATCTGCATCTAGAAGGGAAACCAGCAGGGGCTCTTAATGGCCCGCTATGGGACCACACACTTTACTTTTTGTGCATCCTTGCATATTTTGCTTAGTAAATCCTGCCCAATGTGTGTTTTTATTAAAAAAAAAAAAAAAATTAAAAAAAAGTAAAGAAAAAACATAGTTCACACCTGTGCTCGGGTTTCAGACCAAAATTTGCATGATTAACTCTAGAGTTGACCTTCTGTTCCAAGAAGCTGTTGACTAGAGATGGAAAAGTATCTGCAATTATTCCACGGAATCGCGTGAAAAGAACGATATCCAGTGGAAAGCCGCTATCAAAGACCCGATGAGAAAGCCACGCTCCTCTCCTGGTGCTGAGGTAAACCTGGACAACAAGAAGTGAATGGAAGAAGTAATCATTAGGGTTCACTATTTTATTTTATATGGTTTTTCTGATTACTACCATACAATCTTTTTTTGAGTATATATAACATCATTATAACATTGAAACCATTTGCCTAATATTGAAGATCGCCTTGTACCCCGAAACAGCTCTGACCTTTTGAGTTATGGACTCTCACTGAAGGTGTCCTGTGGTATCTGGCTCCAAGATTTAGCAGCATAAACTTAAAGGGAACCTGTCATATAGATTCTGCCCCCCTTGCTGAGGGCAGCACGAGCTAGTGACAGACCCGCTGTTTCCAGCGCTGTGCCCCTTATTCTGTAAGATGCTGAGTTTTTGGCATTTACCCTCAAATCTTATTCACTGGAGTAGGTGTTAGCCCCTCCCACAAAAAGGGTAGCCCAGCCCACCTGACAGTTATTCACATGTTTCTACCTATTCAAAGTAATAGGTTTATCAGTTGAGGTAGGCGGGGCTAGCCTCAGGTGGGCAGGGTATGAAAAAAACTGACTCTTTGAATGACTCTTCTGACTGAAACCTGCAGATTTGAGCATTAAATACTATAAAACTCCAGCATCTTATAGAATAAGGGACACAGCGCTGGAAACAGCAGGTCTGACATTAGCTTGTTCTGCTCTCAGCAACGGGGGCATAATCTATGTGACAGGTTCCCTTTAAAAGGAATATGTCATCAAAAATTACTTATTGTTTAACTCACATTTTTATGTTAAACACATTTTTTAAGAATTTTCGGTTGTTTGTTTTTCATTTTCCATATCAATTTCATTATTTTTAACAAATTCTTGAAATCTGCAGTTTTCACTTTGGCCACTAGGCTAATAATAATCTGACACTTCCTGTTCTGTACAGAAAGATTCTCAGTTGTCTGCTCATTATCAGCCAAAGAAAGGGTCAAAAATGAAAGGAGACACCGGTGTGACTAGATAACACAGGATCCACCTGTCACAAGAGGAGATGTCACAGTTCACCTTTTCACCTCCCTGCACAGTGACTTCTTCCCAGGTCACTGAGCATGACTAGAAAACTCTCCTATAGAAGTGAATAGGACTGAGTCAGTCTTAAGTCTCCTATGTGCATGAAGCTACTGTAAAGCATCCCTCTGCTGTTAAAGCAGTGCAAACAAGGCCTAGTGGCCAAAGTGAAAACTGCAAGACCTAATAATTATTAAAAAATATTGAAAGTGATATGAAAAATAAAAAAAAACAACCAAAAATTCCTAAAAAATGTTTAACATAAAAATGTGACTTAAACAATGACTCATTTTTTGATGACACATTCCCTTTAAAGGAATATTTCCATATTGCACTATAATGGAAAAATGGGCCCCCGAAGACAATGCTTCAAAACAGAGTCAGTCCCACCTGCGCATGACTTTCCATTCTGTTCTATGGGAGTCCTGAGTAGGACTATACACACCGCTCCCCTGTACTGGGGCTCCCACTGAGCAGAATAAAGAGTCATGTGTAAGCACCACCATCTCTCTATTTAGAAGCAAAGACCTTCAGAGACCCATTCCGGACATACGTGTGGGTTCCACAGGTGGTCATCAAAGTGTGAGATGGGAATACCCCTTTTAACCCATTAAGGACCAAGCATTTTTTTTTTTGGTTGACACATTCGTTTATTCCTCCTCGCCTTCCAAGAGCCATAACTGTTTTCATTTTTCCATCTACCTGGACATATGAGGGCTTTTATTTTGCAGGACAAGTTGTACTTTCCAATGGTGTTATTCATATCACCATAGAATATACTGGGAAACCGCAAAAAAATTCCAAGTGGGGCAAAATGTAAAAAAATATTCTCCAGTATAAATGATGTATTATCTGTGTTCTACAGGTTGATAAGAATCCGGCAAAACCAAAATATGTAGGGTTTCTGTTATGTTTTGGTACCGTAAAAAAAATTCTAAATATTTTCTATTCTTAACATTTTTGCCACAGCGCCATTTTCTGCGAGCAATAACTTTTTTGCACTTACACCAATGGACTTGAGTGAGGAGGCATTTTTTGCGGGCTTTTTATTGCTAGCAGTTTGGAATGTATGGGAATTTTTGATTAAATTTATTCTATCTTTTAGGGGATGTGAAATGACCTCCTATCTACCTATTGTGCCGGATCTATTTTTGGGTATACCTGTATACTATCACATTTTATCTGGATACCCTTATCACTATCATTATCAGAATAGTTGATCTGTTTCATTAGCTACTATTTGTGTCCCCTGAGGAACCCTTTTCACTATAAAGGGGAAACCCGTCGGGCATGGTTGACATTGTTTTGTCCCATTCTTTTTTGTCCTTGTTACTCATTGTTTAGGATCACTTTCGGGACTAGTTTATAGCGGAGCCGCCCTTTTTGGGGCGATGTCCCCGTTTTTAGGTAGGGAGATACTAGGGTATTTTTAGGTTTTCCTATTGTTTTTGTGGTTGCCCCTAATTTTAGGACTTTTGACACTATTGCGCTTACAGGATTGGAAGATCATCTAACCGTAAGTCCTATACTATCCCCTACGGGTAATTATATTTTGATTAGTGGGGTCGTTTTCATATTTTAATGCTATTAATTAAAGGTTATATTTTAATTGGGTTCATTTTTTTGCTGTGATTTCTGTTGGAAAACCCAATGTTCTTTATAGTTTTTGTAGTTATTTTTTTGGAAGTGAAATGACAAAAAAAAAGCAATTTTGGCATGTGGAATTTTTTTCTTCTACAGTGTTCAGCGTACGGGATAAATTATGTTATATTTTAATAGGTCGGACATTTTTAGACGCAGCAATATCAATTATGTATTATAATAATAATCTTTATTTATATAGCGGCAACATATTCCACAGCACTTTACAGTTTAGAGGGTATAAGTACAGACAAACCAGAGATGACATTACATTATAAAAAAGCTATGTACCAATCAGAGGTGTGAGGGCCTTGCTCCCAAGAGCTTACAATCTATTAGGGTGTATGAGTGAGACGAAGGATGAGAAGTTCTTGGTTTACAGAATGGTCCAGCCATGTTTCATAAATTGGAGTAGTTGACATAAAAAGTGGATGAACCTTCCACCTAGACCGTATGTCTATATAAAGATAAGTCCTGTGAGTGCCCAAGTGCAGGGAATGACAGAATGTGTGTGACAGAAAGCGGAGGGGTTAGCAATTAGGGCTCTTGGTAGGCCGTCCTGAGAAGATGTATTTTCAGGACACGCTTATAACTATGAGTGTTATGAGTGTTCCTGATCTATGGAGTAGCTTGTTCCAGAGAACTGGTGCAGCACGGTGAAGTCTTGGAGAAGAGCATCGGAGGTTCAGATGATCGAGGCATGTAATCTAAGATGATCAGCTGATAGAGAGACCGGGTAGGGTGGTAGACAGAGATGAGGGAGGAGATGTAGGGGGTGCAGCACTGTGGAGAGACCGGGTAAGGTGGTAGACAGAGATGAGGGAGGAGATGTAGGGGGTGCAGCGCTGTGGAGAGACCGGGTAAGGTGGTAGACAGAGATGAGGGAGGAGATGTAGGGGGTGCAGCGCTGTGGAGATGCCGGGTAGAGTGGTAGACAGAGATGAGGGAGGAGATGTAGGGGGGTGCAGAGTGTGGAGAGCGGGGTACGGGTGGTTTAGACAGAGATGAGGGAGGAGATGTTGGCTGTGCAGCACTGTGAAGAGACCGGGAAGGGTGGTAGAAAGAGATGAGGGAGGAGATGTAGGGGGTGCAGCACTGTGGAGAGATCAGGTAGGGTGGTAGACAGAGATGAGGGAGGAGATGTAAGGGGAGCAGCGCTGTGGAGAGACCGGGTAGTGTGGTAGACAGAGATGAGGGAGGAGATGTAGGGGGTGCAGCACTGTGGAGATACCGGGTAGGGTGGTAGACAGAGATGAGGGAGGAGATGTAGGAGGTGCAGCGCTGTGTTGTTAGACCGGGGTCTGGGTAGACAGAGTTGAGGGAGGAGATGTAGGGGGTGCAGCACTGTGGAGAGAGTGGGTAGGGTGGTAGATAGAGAGGAGGGAGGAGATGTAGGGGGTGCAGCACTGTGGAGAGACTGAGTAGGGTGGTAGACAGAGATGAGGGAGGAGATGTAGGGGTGCAGCACTGTGGAGAGACTGGGTAGGGTGGTAGACAGAGATGAGGGAGGAGATGTAGGGGGTGCAGCACTGTGGAGAGACTGGGTAGGGTGGTAGACAGAGATGAGGGAGGAGATGTAGGGGGTGCAGCGCTGTGGAGAGACCAGGTAGGGTGGTAGACAGAGATGAGGGAGGAGATGTAGGGGGTGCAGCGCTGTGGAGAGACCGGGTAGAGTGGTAGACAGAGATAAGGGAGGAGATGTAGCGGGTACAGCGCTGTGGCGAGACCGGGTAGGTTGGTAGACAGAGATGAGGGAGGAGATGTAGGAGGTGCAGCGCTGTGGAGAGCTTTATGGGTGAGAGTGATTAGTTTATGTTGTGTTTTGCACTGAATGGGCAACCAGTGCAGTGACTGACACAGGGTAGAGGCATCAGTATAGCAGCTGGAAAGAAAGATGAGCCCGGCTGCTGCATTCAGGACAGATTGGGGAGGGGGGAGTTTACAGAGAGAGAGACCGACCCAGTAAAATACACCCTAAGCCCATTTCAGGTTTTTTGGGTGAATATTGCCAAAAATAGATTCAGGCCAACCCAAATTCAAAATGCAAAATACTTCCGACTAAAAAATTCTATTGTAACCTATTCAATTGCGGGTCATGATGAGCCTTCTCACCTATCCTTGAGACTTCTAATCTAACCCAGAGTCTAACCTAACCTGGTGCCTTCTAACCGTACATCTCTCCATATTCACCTGTTTAGCCACAGCACTGATTTCCACAGCCAGATCCACCCCAGTGTTTCCAATACCGACCACAATCACTCTTTTGTCCTTAAAAGCTTCGGGCACCTTGTAGTCGCGGCTATGAAAGTATTGGCCTTTGAAATTTTCAATTCCTGCAAACAGAAAAGTACACCACTCAAGAAACTCGGTTATCGTAACCATTGCTTATATCTCCTGCAACAAGAATCAAAAACCAAAACAGTTACATAGTTAGTAGGGATGAAGAAAAGATGGAGGTCTGTAGAGCTCATACAAGGGTGGTGACTGATGGTATTTATGGGAGACTGTCCACATCAACCTACCACCAGGCATCTACTCTAATGTCTCTGGTTGGTTTTGCGTATCTTGCCGATTATGATATTTTATCATACTGACCATGGTTGTAAAGGTATTGGTTACATATGTCAGGGTCCTCTGAATGTGTTATTCCATATCCAAAAAAGCAGAAAATTTTTTAAAAAAGTGAAGGACGCAGTAAACATTCAAGTGTTTGGCTGCCGTGATAGAAAATACACCATGTGAACATGCCCTTACTATGTGGGCAACTGCTATAAACTTTGCATCCCTTTATTTAATACCGTAAGTACAGATAGTGTTACCTGCAGAAATCCGTGTACACTTACCTTAAATACCGACCGTCTATTGTCTTTACACATCTGGGCAGTCCATACTTAGCTCTGCACGGCCGTTATAAAACGTACATGCAGAGCTCAAAGCTGTACACTACTTGTGCAGCTACAGGAGGGGAGAGCCGGCTGTCAGCATCAGCCGGGCTCTCCATTGAGAAGTCAGGGACGGTTTAATACTGTCCCTGCCTTATCAATCGTATTATATACAATGCTCAATTAGTGCTGCATATACACGTAAGGTACAGATAGGCATTCTGACTTTCTGCTTTTTGGCCCTGGTGGACACATGACCACCGGGACTCAGTAACTGCAGGAGCTGCCGGATCTTATCAGCCGTAGTTATATAGGAAATCAGCAAAAAAATAAATAAATAACCAAAAATGTCTTTTTTTCTGACCTTATGGGGAAACAATATGTAAAGAAAAGAGAAAAAATAAAAAAGTAAAAACAAAAAATAATAAAAAAAAAAAACACTGGCAGCCCAAACCGCAGCTTTTAACCTCGCCCACAGTGACCCTAAAACTATAGATCACCCACATATAAATGTCTGTGACAGAAAAGTGACACAACTACAAAACTTATTTTAGCGTCACTTTTGCTTTATAAAAATGAAAATGAAAAATATGAATACAGCCTTTTTTTTACTATTTTCCCTGATATTTAAAAAAAAAATCTAATGAAAAAAAATTACATAAAAATAAAGCCTAACTATAAAAAACTATAAAACTATATAGAATAACTGAGCATGAAAAAGCATTATAGCATTCAATTCTACATGTACTAAGAGAAATGAAAATGAGCCTTGGTCAGGAAGGGGGGTAAACGAGCCAGGGCAGGAATTGGTTAAAAGGGTATTTGGGGATGGGAATACCCCCTTAATAAGAAAATTAATCAGCAGCTGGTGTGAGCCTGTTGCCCCCTCACTATTCGGGTATGTTCACTCGGCGTAATTGTGGAGCGTATTTCGGCAAGTCATTGCGCTACAATACGGCCAAAATGTGCCCCACAATTACGTTAACTCATAGCTCTCACAGAGAGCTATGAATTACCTATATCTTCCCCGACGTGTATTGAATGCTAGGGGACATGTCACTGGCGTTTACACGGTAGGGCCACCTCACCTCCCATGATTTAGAAGTACACGCTGGCTTCTAAAACATCCGGCGTATTGTGGTGCACCCAGTGTGTGGCGCAAAACGGCGTGTGAATATGCCCCTAAGGTATGTTCACACAGCTTATTGCAGGCGTATAGCGACGCGTACTGTGCTCCCACTGACACTCAATTTCCCCGCTGGGGTAAACAGCAGGTATTCATAGCTCTCAATAAGAGCTATCAATTACCGTATTTGCTGGATATCACAAGGCATTGTGGGAAAGGAGCTGAGAAGCTCAAGCGCCTTCTATTGGATGTAACAAATCCTCAATTTGCTTTTGACCCACTGGGTCTTTGGAAAGCAAAAGGGATATTTGCCAAGCCAGCATCACCCATCTGTAGACGGCTGTTTCGGGGTGTTTGCCCTTCTTCAGTACATAGCAGAGCGTTGCTGGATTGGCTGAGTAGGAGGCAATGAGTGGCTCAGAAAGGGGAGATCTTTCCTTAGGTAGAGCGCCTATATAGGCGTGTGGAGATTTGAAATTGCCTTTTGCACTCCATCTGCATATCACAAGGCATTATGGGAAAGGAGCTGATTCGCTGGATGTAATTCAGGCGGATTGCAGCGCAATTACACGCCAAATTACGCCCCACAAATACGCCGCTGTGTGAACATACCCTTAGGGTCCCTCTTCACGACAAGGGTTTATAGCCGTTTTTTTGAAAACCGTGAAAAACCAACTGTAAACCATCCCCATAGACCTCAATAGGAAGCCTGAGCTGTAGTCCACACGGCTCTGATTTTATGACGGTCGGATTTCTAAACCGCCGTTTTTAAAAGAACTTGGGACATGCACAATAATCCGTCGTATTTCACTCGGAAAACGGCGTATTATTGTACTAGTGAATTGAATGGGACGGCCAAAATCCGAAAATAGTTCCCAAATACCGTGCAAAAAAATAAATAAAACTGAGCGTAAAATTCTAATTCAGAATCCGACCAGTATTTGTATTCGGCCGTGTGGACGCAGCACTATTGTTTAAACCTGTTCAAGTCATAGCCATCAACACAAACCTTGTAAGCAACACAATAGTCTAGGTGGTGTTGCACTCCGGTTTGGCCAGACCCCAACTTTGGGCAACCAATTGGCAGCCGGCCAGCCATGCAGGTAAAAGGAAGTGTATCATTCATGAATGGATTGCCCCGAACCAAATCTGAAGCACAACACTAATTCTGGATTGGAAGTCTTTGGTAGTACCTGGAAAGGAATGAAGCGGAAGGTTTGGGGAGGTGTGATGACCCACACACACCATGATGGCGTCAAAGACTTGTGTCTCCTGCCTTCCTTCATGTTCTGTGGTGACATCCCACTGACCAGTAGCTGCAAAATCTGGACGCTTCTTCACGATGCAAACGGAGGTCTTGTCAGAGAAGAGCAAAAATATATATTTTTTAGTCTAGGTAAATTTTCTCTGAAGGCTAAAAATAATTTCTGAAAATAACATTTTAATATAGAAAAAATGTCATGGCATTGTGGAGTGAATGAAAAACAAGGGGGCCCATACTCCTTCATTTTAAGAGGTTTCTACACTTCCATAGCGGTCTACTAAATGTTCGTCCAGCCGTAAGCGATATACACCCGCAACCTGAATCAAATGCATGCTCAGCGGAAGAGATTTGGGAATGAATCCATCCCTGCAGATCACGTACACCCACACATACTGATTGTCTCACCTGAGGCGGATGGGATCTTCCAGCAAGACAATGCGACATGTCACATGGCTAGAAATGCCGACATTGGTTGGAAGAGCAGGACCAAGACTTTCAAGTACTACCCTGGCCTCTAAGTCCCCAGACTTGAACCCAACTGTGGGGCCACTGGATGGTGGTGTTGGCTCTATGGACCCTCCAGAAACTGTGGAGCCTCTGGTTGGTGGTGTTGGCTCTAGGGACCCTCTAGCAGCTGTGGGGTCCCTGGATGGTGATGTTGGCTCTATGGACCCTCCAGCAGCTGTGGAGCCCCTGGATAGTGGTGTTGGATCTATGGATCCTCCAGCAGCTGTGGGGCCCCTTGATGGTGGTGGTGGTGTTGGCTCTATGTCCCCTCCAGCAGCTGTGGAGCCCCGGGATTGTGGTGTTGGCTCTATGGACTCTCCAGCAGCGGTGGAGCCCCTGGAGGGTGGAGTTGGCTCTGTGGACGCTCCAGCAGCTGTGCCCCTGGATGGTGGAGTTGGCTCTATGGACCTCCAGCAGCTGTGGAGCCCCTGGATGGTGGTGTTGGCTCTATGGACCCTCCAGCAGCTGTGAAGCCACTGGATGGTGGGGGTGGCTCTATGGACACTCCAGCAGCTGTGTCCTCCTGGATGGTTGTGTTAGCTCTATGTCCCCTCCAGTAGCTGTGTCCCCCTGGATGGTGGTGTTGGCTCTATGGACCCTCCAGCAGCTGTGGGTCCCCTGGATGGTGGTTCTGGTTGGCTCTATGGCCTCCAGCAGCTGTGGGCCCCTGGATGGTGGTGTTGGCATCTATGGACCCTTCAGCAGCTGTGGGAGCTCCTGGATGTGGTGTTGGCTCTATGGACCCTCCACAGGCATGTGTGGGAGCCTCCTGGACTGGTTGGTGTTGGCTCTATGGACCCTCCAGCAGCTGTGTAGCCCTTGATGGTGGTGTTGGCTCTATGACCCTCCAGCAGCTGTTGGAGCTCCTGGATGGTGGGTGTTGGCTCTATGGACTCTCCAGCAGCTGTGGGAGCCTCTGGATGGTGGTGTTGGCTCTATGGATCCTCCAACAGCTGTGGAATGCAGTCGACTCCAGGTACCTGTGACAACCTACCAGGACCTTATGGAGTCACATCCAGCCCATCTAGCTGCTCTCTGTGCTGTACATGCCTATGACTCTGGATATAATTTTTAGGATTTATTATGGTTCCCCGTGTCAACATGTAAGTTGGCCACCCTGTTTTGGTAGAAAGACGTTTTGAACAACCAAAATCAAACATTACTTATGGCACCCAAAGGAGCATCGGCACACAGAGGTAGGGAGGCCATGTGCCACCATGCAGCCTCCACATCACATTGAAACTGCTTTGCCACATTGTTTCATTGGGTTGATGATGGCGATTACCTTAAACCTGATATATTTTTGGAGTTGGAACTGCTCCATATATTTATAGAAATATTGCAGCACTTTGGAGTTATGCTTGTAGTTGGGGAAGTCTTCGGGTCTTGGGCAGTCGCTGTAGCACATCATTTCCTTGGACGTGTTGATGATGACAGATTTGTAAATGCTGGCTCTGGTTTCTTCAGGATCTTCCTGCAAAACAAATTCATATATTTACTTGATGTAAAGTTCAATCATTTGACAGCAAATAACCAGATAAAACCATTAGCAGACCACAGGGGACAAACCCCAAAACACACACAACTCAGGCTTCATCCACACCACGTTCAGATCCTATCAGGGCCTCCATTGCAGGTATCCATCTGGATGCCTGGAGAAAGTGTACTCGTTTGGGAAAAAAAAATTAAACGTAGGGCCTTATGTAACAAAACTGTCCAGCAGTAAGACTGTCTTTGTTGCCCATAGCAACCAGGCAGAGCCCATAGCAACCTGAGGCCATAGCAACCAATCAGAGCCCAGAGCAACCAATCAGAGCTCATAGCAACCAATTAGAGCTCATAGCAACTAATCAGAGCTCAAAGCCACCAATTTAGACATCAAGCAACCAATCAGAGCTCATTAGCGACCAATCAGAGTCCATAGCGCCCCAAACAGAGCCAGGCAACCAATTAGGCTCATAGCAACCAATCAGAGTCATAGCCCCAATCAGAGCTCATAGCCACCAATCAGACATCACAGCAACCAATCAGAGCCCATAGCAACCAATCAGAGCCCCTAGCAACCAATCAGAGCCCATAGCCACCAATCAGAGCTCATTGCAACCAGAGGCCATAGCAACCAATCAGAGCTCAAGCAACCAATCAGGGGCTCATAGGAACCAATCAGAGCTCATAGCAACTAATCAGAGCCATAGCCACAGAAATCACTTGCAACCCGAGGCCATAGCAAAACCCAATCAGAGCTCATAGAACCAATCACTGCCCAGAGCAACCAATCGAGCCATAGCACCAAACAGAGTCAAGTGGCAATCGAGCTCATAGCAACCAATCAGCCCATTGCACCCAATCAGAGTCATAGCAGCCAATCAGAGCTCATAGCAGCCAAAACAGAGCCCACAGCAAACCAATCAGAGCCACAGCAACCAATCAGAGCCCACAGCAACCAATCAGAGCTCATAGCAACCAATCAGAGCCCATAACGACCAATCAGAGATCGTATCAACCAATCAGAGCACAACCACGCCAAACAGAAACCCAAAACAGAGTTTCCGTTTTACTATTAATTTTAATCAAATTAGAATTTTTGTGAATTATTTTATTTTATATATTGTGCCCCCCATAAGGTTATAAAAAGTCCTTTGGGGGCATTTTTACAAAACTTTTTCACTGATCTCCCCTTAACTTGGGCTGATTTATTCGCCCCAGTTATAGGTAAAATCCATCCTCTGACCTCATTGCGGAGCTGATCTGGGTCTGATAAGACCCAGCAGCTCTCGCAGCTACGTCCTGGCTGCCACATGTGCAAGTCTGGTATATTTGGATCCTCTTTGTCACAGTGAGAGATGGAGATACAAACCATGCTAGGGAGTGGGGTCTAAGGCTTCTACTAGGCTGCAGCAGAAGCCAGGTCTGTAGCTATAGCAACCAGTGCTGGCAGCCTATCATCAGAGGTCAAACAGGTCTGTAGCTATAGCAACCAGTGCTAGGCTATCAAGATAGATCAACAGGTCGTATCTATAGAACAGTGTGGCAGCTATCATCAGAGTCAAAAGGTCTGTAGCTATACAACCAGTGTAGCAGCTATCAGATACATCAAAGGTCTGTAGCTTAGCAACAGTGTGGCCTATCATGAGAGATCGAACAGGTCTGTAGCTATAACAACCTGAGGAGCTGATGCAGCCCATACAAGAGGGGATATCTCAGAATAGGTAGGCATACCTCCCAACTGCCCCTATTTTGGAGGGACAGTCCCTATTTTTAAACCTTGTCCCTCTGTCCCTCTTTGCTCTATAAATGTCCCTCTTATTCATTTAGAAAACAGATTTGCGTCAATAATCGGACTTTCTTGCTTTAAAAAGTATCTGGTTGTTTCCTCGCTGTATATAACATAACAACTTAATATTTTATCATCGGATAAAAAGAAATCCTGAAAATGTGTCCCTATTAGCCTGTCTAAAAAGTTGGCATGTATGTGTGGGGGCGTGGTTAGAGGCGTGTCTTGGTGTGATGTCATGTTTTGGGTGTGGTTAGAGGCATGGCCTGATGTGTCCCTCTTTGCAATCTCTAAAAGTTGGGAGGTATGGGTAGGACACTGTTGATGGACACATATTGCAAAGTGATTTGTTTTTGCAATATCATAGAAAGCAGCAATCCTTGTAGTGAGACAACCCCTTTAATTTTGAGTCCCCTTAGGGTGCTTCATCACTAGGCGGCGCAATCGTTTATACAGTCTCTTGCATTGTAATATAATGCAGTAGGGTGTACAAATATGGCGGTTTTACTACTTCCTGCCTGGGGAGGACTGGAGCAGGATCAAGAACAGGTCGGTACACACTGAGGGGACAAGCAGAGATTACAGGGGCTGCAAATGCAACACGGCCATGTCAACAGGCTTCTTGCTTGTCTGTGTATACATCGGTCATTGAATATATACAGTGATTGAGCAGGCAGGGATTGTAATTAACCATTCCTGCCTTTTCAGCGGAGACCCCACCTATCATACATAGCCGGCTCTCCACCTGCACAGCTGCACAATTACTGTGCAGCTGCAATCGCTGCGCAGATGTTTTAAAACATTCGTGTAGAGTAAGGCCATGTTCACACGGGTTAAAATGGTCCGTAATTACGCGCCGGAGTGCGCCAATTACGGGCTGAATATGTCCTAGTAACTACGGTAATCCACAGTTCTCATAGAGAACTATGGATTACGTCTCCTCTCCTGCTCGGAAATACCCGGGGGGGAGATAAGTGACATGTGAATTACCAGCGGCGTATACGCTGGTAATGCAAGTCAATGGGCCGGTGAGGTGCCGACCCCCGCTCCCTCCCCCGCTCCCGCCCCCGCCCCGCCCCCGGCCACACGGCGTAATTTCTGGGCGTAATTACGTCCTGCAGTTAAGCCGTGTGAACATAGCCTAAGACGTCGACCACCCGGATGTTTGTAGTCAATGGGCGGTCGGCATCTAGTTAATTTTCCTTTTTTAGTCTCTTGAATGTGTATTATTAGTACGCAGCTTCCTTTTTCCTTGTCTTTGGTTACTGAACAACAGACATGTCACCTCAATCACCGCAATCATTGCAAAGCTAAGATGGTTCAAAAAGGGGCATCAACACCTGAATAAGGGTATGTTCAGACGGCTTAAATTGGCACGTATTTTGGCGCGCATTTGGCCGCGTATTGCGCTTTGTACGCAGAAAAATGGGCGCCACGATTACGGTAATCAATAGTTACCATAGAGCGCTATGGATTACGCGTCATCTCCCCGTGCGTACAATAGGATCGTATTGTATGCGCGGGGGGAGAACAATGCATGTCAATGGGGCTGGGCGGCAGTCCCCCCAGTGCTTTGGAATTACGTGCCGAACAGTACGTGGTTCCAAAACACACGCCGTATTGCGGCGCCTACTATACGTGCCACAATAACCCGTGTGAACACACCCTAATATCTTCTGGAAAAAAGATCCCTTAAGGCTTTGTCCTCCATTAATAGAATGAATAGTACAGTTAACTGAAAATACCTTAAACCTCCAGAGTCCTCCAATGTCGTCGCTCCTCTCAAAGCAGGTGGGCTCTAACCCTTCGTCCAGACAGCACTTAATTGCAGGCAGCCCGCTGGCACCGGCGCCAATCACCGCAACTTTCTTAGCCATGGTTTGGTCACTGTAAGGAAAGTGAATATTGGGGAAGGATAGAATTAGAGCAGGTTACCGTAGCCAGAGTGCATTTAGCTCCAGTTGAAATAAGGTCTATGGTTGACAATTATGTCACTCGAAACTTTCCCTTTTTAAATCCAAACTGGTTTTAGCAAACTTGTAAAAAAAAACTTCATCCTGAACCTGGAATTGTTTCACTCTGTCCCTAAGCATAACCCTGAGCCAAAGGTGTGGTTAGGGTTTTTTGTTTTCTTTTAAAGAGTTAAAGGGGTTGTCCATTTCTTTAAAAAAAAAAAAAATGGTGTCCCAGGGGCCCCATATAAAAAACCCTTAGCCTGGGTCTACACAGCAAATGTCAAAATTCCGTCCAAAATCCTACGGCATCAGTTTTCGGATTTGCCGTCACATCTGTACAATTGAATGTATGACAATCCGACGGAATCCTGCTGTATACAACACGTTGCATTTTCTGCTGGATTTTAAAACAAACGTTAAAAAAATTAGTGCTGTCTGGACTACAACATGGATATTTCATTGCAGTTTATACAGCACAGGGTACCGTCGGATACCTGCCGAACTTGCGGCAACACATTCGGCTCGGGTTCAGAAAACGTGCCGAACTACCTTTTCCGAACGGTTCGGCTCAACTCTAATAAAGATACTTCAATACGTTTTACTACGCTGTAAAAGTAAACCATATACTCACATTATAGGATTGATCAAAAAATATTTACCTGCATTATACACTGATTCCACCTTCATATGTATTCTACAGGATGGAGGCAACTTTGTTTCCAAAAGAGCAAACGCAATAGGAAACATTGTTTCATCAAATTTATATATTCAACCCAGGACAAATCAAAGGAATAGCAATTGGTTAAAAACCATAGGATGTTACACATGAGGTAACATGAGATGTGGCTTGTGCCAGAATATACAACAAGCTACAGTGTCCTCATCGTCAAATACAGGCAAACAATAGACTATGAAACAATGAATGTCCAAGAAGAAACAAATGGACCGGCATCTCAAAACAGTGGAACATGCTTTATTATGTCTTCACAAACAGGTGATAGAGTAGGAAAACAAAGCAAACGCGTTTCGCGCAGTCCTTTGCATAGTGTTTACCTAACAAATACAGGTTAAAAAGCGCACACTTATCCTATGTCAGCTAGCTTCCGTCAGCCTAATTAGCATGCAACCATGTTTGGATAGGTGAAGGGGCCATTTACACGGCACAGGACAAATACCGCTTGGTTTATCCGAGTTGTATTTGTACTGTTTTCATGCGGTGCAGACTGCCGCAGAGGGACAGATTTTCTCCGCTATTTGCGGATTTAAGCCCTCCCCCTTCTCATAGACATGTTCATATTCCGTCCGCAAACCGGACAGAAGAATGAACATGATCTATGTTTTTCGGACCGCCAGTGGTCTGAAAAACCACCGGGCGGAAAGCTTCGCTGCACGGATTTTCCATTAAGGTCCGTGTAAATGTTTGTCAGCCGGTTTGCAGCCGGTTTTCAAAACCGAGAACCGGCTGAACAACCGTGCCGTGGGGACATGGCCAAATAGTGCTGCTTAAAACATATAAATACATTGCTATAAACATAAAAAGCTTATACAAACCAAGTCCGAAACTGATATGGAAATAGTGTGTAAGGAGCAGAATGACATATCAAACATATCCTAATCAGTAAATATAAAAAAGATTGCTACAGTCATTCATGCCCATCAGAGCTCTTGCTTCTAATTCTAGTATCCCGTGCGCTTCACGCATGCGCACCTTCTTTAACCAGTCTCCGCCTCGTGCAGGTTTTTCTACCCTTTCTATCGCATAACAACGGAACGTGTCAAGCAATCCTTAGGCTATGTTCACACGGCTGATTGACGGCGTAATTGCGGGACGGATTTCGCCCGCAATTATGGCGTGTGTACGGGGGCGGGGCGGAGGCGGGGGGGGTCGGCAGCGCGTCGGCCCCATAGACTTTCATTATCCACGGCGTGTATCCCACCGGGATAATGTGCATGTCACTTTCTCTCCGCTCGCCGTATTTCGCAAGCGGGGAGAAGAGTCGGAATCCATAGTTCTCGATGACAACTGTGGATTACCGTAATGACTGGGACGTATTTCACCCATATTTGCGCGCGGTGCGGCGAGCAATACGGACTGAAATCGGTCCCAAAATCAGCAGTGTGAACATAGCCTTAGTGGGCTTCTATAAAATGTCTTGTGGCTGCAGAGTGTTGCCGTAAATTGTTTCTACTGCTAGCTAGATGTTCAGAAATTCAAATTTTTATGGCGACATGTCCCAAAAGTGGCGTCCGTACGCCAGTTTGAATGCGGCATAAAGTATCATACACGCGCAATGTATTTCCTAATTCGTTCTGCACTTGTTTTGTGGAGTGGTTGTATTTGCGTCTGTCGGAATGTTTTAGGCGTTGCGCCTTTTTCGGCGAGTGTGTTGCTTGCGGTGCATTCTGGCTCCCTCCGAATTATTGTCATAATTGCTTTTGGGGCGCATTCGAAAATTAGGCGCATTTGGCATTTGAGCAGCGTTGGGAGCAACATTCAACATCAGAGCGCACACAGTAGGCGCACGATCTACAACTTCAACCAGCAGCCAGAAATAAGCACAGGACGACGTTCTGCAATGAACCCCAGAGCAATAAATAAAAAGGGGCCGCATTTGCACAGCGCCAGGTTATGCGCTCACATTTTCACACAAATCAATGCGCAGAACTTATTGTCCACAAATGCCGAAAGTTCGGACAATGCAAATCTGACGCCACCAGCCGGCAAAAAAGGCGCCACTCACGCACGACAAAATGTGCCGCGATACTCCTAAAATCACACATAGAAAACAGCCGACAGTGTAAGCCCCATACGAATGTGGTGAACATGTACGGCTAAAAAAGGCGCATACAGCCACACAAAAGATGGCGTACAATGCGCCAACAACCACCGTACACTTGGAGTACACTAAAAAATCGGGAGACACATACGCCAAATAGCCAACGTTGGCGTGTTGGGACATGTCGCCCTAAGTTTTCTAATACTAGTGCCTCCGTACATCTTGTCACATCCTGTACAATAAATCACATATACTATATGGTGTGGGTCACAAATAATGAATTTCTCTATTTTTTATGATACTACATCATTCAATTTTCCCTTATAAAACAATATATCAATTGCCAAAGTACATATGTGTTGTACAGTATTGTTTGCGCAAGTTGTAATTTGCAGTATATTGGCTGCACAACAAGACATCTACATCACAGAATACGAGGACGCATATAGGATGTTACTCAAACCAATCTACGTTCAGCCTCTGGTGCTACACGACATTCATGGAGCTTGTGTGAACAGCCATAGGGTTATCGCGATAGAGTTCACACACCTACGAGGGTTGAGACTGGAGAGGAGCTCTCATGAATAGAGAGGCTTTGTGGATCCCTACCATGGATACCAGATTTCCCAAGGGATTAAACTATAAAATGAATCTATTATATGCATACATGCCAACTCTCCCGTTTTTGGCGGGGGGGTCCCGCTATTTGGGGTCCCCTCCCGCCCTCCCGGGGGAGTTGGCATTCCTCCCGCCGCCTGCGGGCGGCGGGGGTCCTTTAACTTACCGCGGCGCACGAGTAGCGCTGTTGCGCTACTCTTGCGCTGCCGGACCGCTCCTACAGGCGGGTGAAGCGGCCGCAGCGGCCGCTCACCCGTCCGCGGTCTCACTGTGCGGGGAGGAGGCAGGAGGGATCTGCTCCCCTCCTCCCCCTGTATGTCCGGCGTCTGTGCGCGCCGTGCATACAGGATCAGCGGCGCAGGGGAAGTGACGCGCGGCTGCAGGGAGTGACGCGCGGCTGCTCTCCCCTTCCCCCTGCGCCGCTGAGGAGATCATCCGGAGTGGCCGCGCTTCAGGAGCCTGGTGAGGTAAGTGGATTTTATTATTTTATTTTTTATTAGCTTTGGGGGGGCTCTGCTGGCAACAATGGGGGACTACCTGGGAACAGAGGGACATCTACCTGGAACAGAGGGGGGCACTACCTGGCAACAGAGGGGACATCTACTCACCAGGCACCAGAGGGGGCACTACCTGGCAACAGGGGGGCAAAATTCTAAAAAGGGGCCATAACAAAGGGGGCACTACCTGGCTAACAGAGGGGGCACTACCTGGCAAAAAGATGGGGTGGCACTACACTGCAACAGATGGGGGCACTACCTGGCTAAAACAGTGGGGGCATTTCCTGGCAAACAGATGGGGGCACCCGAACCTGGCTAACAAAGATGGGGGCACTACCTGGCAACAAAAGGGGCATTACCTGGCTAAACAGATGGGGGCACTACCTGGCAAACAGGGATGGGGGGCACTACCTGGACTAACAATGGGGGCACTACCTGGTCAACAGAGGGGGCACTACCTGGCTAACAAGGGGGACATCAACCTGGCAACAGCGGGGGCACTACTGGCAACCAATGGGGGCACCTACCTGGCTATAACAATGGGGCACTACCTGGCTACCCAAAGGGGGGCACTACTGGCAACAATGGGGCACTACCTGGCAAACAAATGGGGCACTACCTGGCTAAAGATGGCACTACCTGGCTAACAATGGGGGCACTACTGGCACAAGGGGGCATACCTGGCTCAATGGGGCACCTACCTGGCTAAAAGGGGGGAACCTCCCTGGCTACAAAGGGGGCATCTACCTGGCTACAAATGGCTTACCTGGGCTACAGTGGGGGCATTACTTGGGTACAAGGGGGCATCTACCGCCGTAAGGGGCATACTGGTTATGGGGCTACTACCTGGCTATAAGGGATCTACCTGGCTTTCTTCCAAGCTTATGCAGTAGGTGGAGTGGGTGTGGCTTTTTAAGGGCGTGCATACGACAAATGGCGTCCGTGCCGCCCACTAATGTCTCCTGCTTTTTCATTTTCAAAAGTTGGCAACTATGATTATATGTCTATTAAAAAAATGTCTGTATATTGCATACTTTATGTTAGAACTGCTCTACTGCCCCTTTAGGAGCTGTCTGTTGCAGCAGGGATCTGCTTGGTACTTAATGGATTAAGCACCTGAGCCAATCCTTGGCTTGTGATTGCTTCATTGTCCTGGCTTGTTGGTTTGTGCCCTGTATTTTTGGATTACTTTGGCTCTGGATCTCGGTGTGGATATTTGGTAACTCTCCTATCTCCTTCCTCGGTACTGCGTGTCCTCCTGGTGTGACCTCGGCCTTTCTGACTTTGCTCTGTTTGTTTTCTGTCGTCTCAGTTCCCTGTTTGTTTTGTTATTCATCTGCTTGGCATCAGTTTAATTAGGAACACTTCAGGAAGAGGTTCAAGTGCGGGGTCGCCCATTTTGGGGTGGTTGCTTTGTCAGAGTGAGACTAGGGCATCCCCAACACTCTACACACTTTGATCTGTTTGCTGTTGTAATGGTATATGGATTTAACAATGACACAGAGCTATTCCATCATAGTCAGAGATAATGTTGAACTAATTACAAGGAATAGCAAAGGTTAGATATCACCTGTGTCTAGCAGTTAGATATGTAAAGGGGTTTTATCATTTCATTAAATGGTCTTCAGAATAAGGGGACAGTGAAAACAAGCAACTTTGCAATTGGATGTCATTAGCAAAGCTGTCTTGTATTCACGGTATTCCTTATCTTGTGTTTTTGTTTACACTGATCTCCAGTGCTGGTCGAATCCCTCCGGATCCCTCCTCCTTGCATTTCACTAGCTGAGAGCTCATTTACATTCTGTACAGCCCCCGGTCAAATTCACGGAGCTGTGTCTCTCACTCAGAGTAAGGGACCGTCACATTTTCACTTTATACAGGCAGAAGAAACAGAATTACACTAAAGGGCTTACACAATCAGGAAATAGCACAATTTGTGTCGATCCCTGCCGGGACTCAGAGTTAGCATTTTCTCTCTGCACACCAGCAGAAACAGACTGCAGCAGATTTACAATGAGAAAACAAAAACAGTTTTGCCCCGGTCCCTAACTCTCCTGATAGAAGCGAGATCTTTTGCGTTCTTAGAGCATCTCCAGCTGTGAGAGGAGAAGAGTTCAGTTGCCCAGTCTAGATTGAATGCAGCCTGTGGTATGTATACAGCTCTTACAAAATAAGACTGCAGAGAGACACAGTGACATGTGGACTCAGAGAGGGGGGGAGTCTCAAGAGCCAGCATGAACAGTGAAGGGGGGATGTTGTCACCCAGCTGGTAGGGGAAGAAACGACCCTGCATCTCCAGAGTTGAGAAGCTGAGAGCAGTGTGAATCAGCTGAACTAAGAAAGCGATACATCCCCTTTAATGGGAGTTTCATTGCCTTCACATTTACGTTTTTGATTAAAGGTCCACGTGGAGACTTGAAAAGCGTCAAAAAATGTGTCTTTTTTACTTTTACTTTGTTTTTTAAAAAATTTTCTAAAATGCAATAATAAAGTCAGATTTTTTAATCTACATTGATCTATAACCTCTACTATATACAAGTCATTTCTACACCTGTGGCCGGATGATCCTTTCCCTGCACTGGAGAAATGGATCTATTACTACAGCCATGAAGCATCAGTGAGCGAACCTACATTTTTTCTGCTTTGTTATGTTATACATGTCCCAGCATGCCTACAACACCAGTCTGAGAGATAAAGCCTGTAGGTACCATCACAGAAAAAGTGTGTGTGTGTATTTTATATCAGGGCTGTGGAGTTGGAGTCTTAGTTGTGGAGTCGGTGGCCCATTTGCAGGGGTTTGGAGTCGTTATAAAATGACCGACTCCCAAAATATATAATAAGTTGCTCCAGTTGTTCGAGGCAAAGAGCAAGAGGAATTGGGTCCGGCCAGTGTACTACTCCCATATTTTTCAGCCTCATCACATGAGGAGTGTAATTGATGACATGGAGCAGGCAAAGCGCTGCCCCAGAGGAGAAGATTCTGCTCTCAGAGCAAACGGGTTTCAGCAAAATTTTTCACCTGCTTTCAAAGAAGTAGCAGAGTTCAACCATTCATCAAAACTGACTGTGGCTGAGGCAATTCCTTTATACCTTTATTCCTTTATACCCTGACAGAGACGTTGCCCCTGTGGTCACCCGATTGCAACCCAAGTTAGTGTAGAGAGGCCGTTCTCTAGCCTGGACATAATGAGCTCAGATGTGAGGTCATGTATCCAGGATCTGATGGAGGCGATACTATTTCTCAGAACAAATTCAGGACTCCACAAATGTTATTCAGGACGTTTTTGTTGAAAACTGTTTTTTTCCCACTTACTGCAGTGTTTAGCATTTTACAATTTCTTAACTTTTTTGTGTTATAAAGTTGTTTCCATTAAATATATTTTACATTGACAAGCAAAAGGGTAACAATGTTCTGACCTTTTGACTTCAGGATCCCTATTCTCGCCATTCACTACGGGTTTGAATGTGGAGACTATCATCATTTAAGGACAATCATCTTGGCTCTCATCATAACTTTGACCTACAACTATTTAGCATTACTTAGTTTGCAGATTCTTGCATTTTTATTTTTTGTCCGGTGGTGGACAATCTTTTTCTTCTTGTTACTACAAATACAACCTGTTCTCGCATTCCCTTTAGCTCAGTGTGTTATTGGGTTATTCCAAGCGAAAGGTCACGGGTTTTCGAGCACCCAGAAAGAAGATTTCCAAGAAAAGAGAAGCACATTCCCCTCTTTTGAAGCGTTCGGGGCCCCAGAAAATTTGGCAAAACCCCGCCTCAGGTGGGGGCCCTGACAGCGGGAAAATAGGGAAAAATAAAAGTCCGTCCTTCCCAAAGCCAAGGGGGCGCCAGGAAAATATAAGAGTCAGCAAGTGGGTTATAAAAGGTTTCGATCAGTTTGAGCTAAGACACGAAATGGAGGGGTCGTAGGCTTTATAAGAGTGAGATCACAGGGTCCCTGCAAGCACCCGGGGACATTTAAAAGGGCTGGGAATGATGGCCAAAAAACAGGGAAAGAAGCTTCAATTTTAATCTCGTTAAAGAAGCGTAGGCTCGATACGAAAAAATGGAAAATTGGAAAGGGTGTTTGGGCAATGACATGAAAGTCAAAAGACCGGGTTGGGAGGGGAAAAAGGGGTTTGGGGAATCAAGGGAAAAGGGGCAAACGGAGCGAGAAATTGAAGAAATGCCAGGTTAGGGGAAGAGCCCGAGGATTGGGGATGGGTCCAAACCAAAGATTTTGGGTACTTTACCCGGATGGATGGTGACCCAATGCTAGTCTTGTAGGTCCTACAAGTGAGTTACTTATACACAGAGTACTTGGGGATGAAAGGGGCAAGTTCCAGCAGGAACGACTGAAGCAACGTCAAGGTTGGAGAAGGAAGGTTCAATGACATGAAGAGAGTTGCAAAATTTGGGCCCCCACAGTCCCCCGGGCCCCAACCCAAGAACATTTTGGGTTTGAATTGCAAAAAGCTGTATTGTACCCAAAAACATCTGCACCCCAAAATTGGGGGAAGTGGAGAAGAGCCGGGATCAGATTTTGGTCAAGACCTGCTTGAATCTGATTAGAGCCCCCAAGGTTCGGCAGAGTGAAAGCCAAAGGTGGTTTACCCAAAGCTAACAAAAAATAAAAATTTCATTTTTATTTTTTGGAGCAAAAAAGTAACAAAGCAGTTTTATGACAAGAATTGCAGAAACTAAACAGTGCTAAAAACTTGCAAGTAAAATTTTTATAAAGTAGGAAATGATGTATATGAAATTACATGCCTCATGTACCCAAAACTGTAGTGGATGGGGAGATATGGAGCCTAAAAATCATGAGTTCAAACATTGTTACCCTTTTGCTTGTCAGTGGTAAGTTCTACCTAAATAGCTTGATTATTGTATCATGAGGTGATAGAAAGACTGTTACCATTTATAGTTAAAATAGTATAAGTTACAGAGCTCGGGACTCTGTGACCGACCGTCTATGTGATGTCTATTGTGCCATATTTTTTTTTTTTTTTAAATTGTTTTTATTCAAACTGCACACAAGAATGAACATTACAAGTGTTTCTTATCACCATAAAACAGTAAAGTGTAATCAATAATACAATTTAGTCCTTGTCCTGAGATAACACAATATCACTCACACTTAAATGGTATGTCGTTCTTATGGCAGAGTTTTGTTTTTTCGCCCTCCTCCTAACTCGCTCCCCGCACAGTCCTAGAAACCTTTACTAATGTAGTGGGTAGCTTGATTTCCACAATAGAGAGATGTTTCAGTGTTCTATGCTGTCGGGCAGCCAAGGAGGCCTCCCCAACCCCCCCCTTCCCGCCCAGGTCCCATCCGGGGGGGGGGGATTTCCCCCCCCCAACCCCTCTTAGTTGTTTTTCAGTATAAGGAGTCCACAGGGTAGAATTATGACGTTTAGGTAACAGATTCCTGGGGTATTCCGTCCCCTCTTACTTTAAATAGTAGCTTCCCCTTCCTTATGTTTCAGTTACAGAGTTTATTACCATTGATTCCAAATGATTCCTGTAAAATTTTAGTCATCAGTGAGTGTCACGGGCCTTTTTAGTATGGATCTGCCAAGGGTTCCCTTCCCAGCATTGTTGTTTAGGTACCATTGCGTCATCCCAAAGCAGGTACGCAGAGTTTGTCTCGCATTCGGTGGGAAGTATGCTATGAAAGCCCCCCACAGTTGGCAGAATTTCCTCACTCGCTTTTCTTTGTGTTGTGTCGCCTAATCCATCCATCAGCATGTACAAAACAAGATTCTCTAAAAATTGCCTAAATGAAGGGCGGGTGGTTGAAGCCCTACTTGAAGAAGTATGGCTTTCCTAAGTGATGCTGCCAATTATATGTAAAAATCTTGTCTCTCAGGTGCGGCGTTTAGAGGTAGAGGGATGTTCCACACCCGATTATAGGCTCATGCCGCTCAGCCTCACTAATTACACATGAAACATTCCCTCATACATCCTGCCACCATTTCCCAGTACCTTCTTATTTCGGGGCAGTCCAGATGGCAGTGATTAAAGGTATCCGCTCCAGAGGCACCGCACTTAAAAACAGGCGCTAGATGAGTATTTCCCCATTTTAAAGTCCCTTTACTGGGGTCAAATATGATTGTGAATGACCTCAAGGTCCTTCTCAATATATCGCGTGGAAGGCAGGAAACTTTTTGGGAGAGGCGTACGCTTCCAGAATTGTTGCGCTGTCCAGCTCTGGATCTCTCCTACCCATCTTGCCAGTTGGGTGGGGGAGGTTTCATAGTCTAACGTGTCAAAACATAATCTATTTATATGTGACAGGTGTGAGCGTCTCGTGGGGGGCGAAAGGATAAACATTGCGAAGCTTGAGTCCCAGTCCGCCTCTCCCAGTTGTCTTATGATAGTCATACAATAGCTTTGGCTTGTAGAAAATGAAAGAAAGGTTGTTGATGATGGGTTTAGCTTTGTAGTTCGCCGTACGAGAGGGGGCTGACGGTCGCCGGGTTTATCCAGTGTTCCAGGTGTCTAATTCCTAGCCTATAAAGCCTAAGGAATTTGCATCGGCTTGCCCCCCTGAAACCTGGATTGGAGACAGTGATAGATGCAAGGAGCAAATTTGGGTTCATACTCTTTTGTCGTCTAATTTTAGCCCAGGCCTCCATATTGGATCAACAAAAATGTATTTCGGATCTCACCGGGATCCATTTAAACGGAGATTGCAGAAAATCTTATGAGAGAAAGTTGGGGAGAATAAGCGGTTAGGGTACTGACTCGTGAACACTCAGTGTTTGTCTCCAGTCCGCCATAATACCTTCCCAAGCCGCCAAAATTATAGTTTCTTATATTGGGAAACCCCAGGCCTCCGTTGGGCTTTGGTTGACACAGAATGTGTAGCGGAATCCGAGCTCGCTTCCACTCCAAATAAAAGTACGGTAACATGGCGTTAATTTGACACATTTTTGGGCCGTAGTAAATGGCAGCATCTGAAAGAGGATACAGCAGCCTGGGGAAATCCCCCATCTTATTAAATTTGCTCTTCCCATAAAGTTAAGATGTATCAGGCCCCGACTTTAGTGTTTTTTGCGCCGATGTTATGTAACTATCCAGTTGGTTTGATGTAGGTGTAGTGGATCTCTTGTGAGCATCACACATAGGTATCGTCATGGAGGAGTGCTCCATTGTATCTTACACTGTCGACGACCAATTCGGTCTGGCTGGACCCCTCCAGGAGCAAGCCCCTCCACTTTTTTCTACATTAATTTCATTCCTGAGAGTCTTCCCTTCTCCTCTATTTCCCCAGGACGTTGTTAGTGGTCTGTCTTGGTTTCTTATCCATGAGGAGGAGGGTCATCCTGCATAGGCAGGTCAGTTTTATCTCCGTTTCTTCTTTTGTGATGCCTGGAATAATTGGCTCTGGGATAGAATAATTTGAGTTGTGGGTCCATTGAGAGATCAATTGGATGGTGATAAGGGGCACCCTGTCTTACTCTCTAAAGAGTCTTTACTTTGTGTCACGCGGGACCATTTAGTATCAAGAGGTGGAGCATGGCCCGTGCAGGCTGTCAGTAAGTTCAGGAAAACTGGGCCAAACCCCCTCAGTGCCCGGGTGGCGGCAGACGGCCACGAGACCTTGTCAAATTGCTTTTTCAGCGTCAAGGCTGTTGAGCTTAGATGTTGGTTGTGTGCTTCTTGCTGCAATAACCGCCCGGCGCCCCCTTACATTCGAACCGAGTGTCTCCAGACACAAAATCCCGCCTGGTTGGGGTGAACAATGTCTGAGATGAAATGTTTGGAAGCGGTTTAGCTATAATTTTTGCTAATAGATTTAGTCGTGATTTGAGTAAAGAGAAGGGCCTTAAGGACGTTAGGAGAGCGGGTTCCTTATTGGCTCAGGATCCGTGTGGTCCTGGAATCAACAAGGACTCCACCGTGCGGAGAGTAGGAAAATATCATTAAATAATCTCGTCAGGTGCGGGGCGATTCGGATTTAAGGATTTTATAAAAATGGCTAAAGCCTTGGCCCTGGTTTTTCCCGTTTTCACCACATTTTAACCACTTTGACCTCCTCCCCCCGACATTCCCGCCCGGGTTTGGGCTCCTGTCCTCCCTAATACCTGGATTTTGATCCATCTAAAATCATACTTAAAGCTGTCGTGAGGCTACCCCTAAAAAAAACCCTCAAAATTATGACATAAAATTCCCTCTCTATGTTATTGAATTTTTAAAGTAAACGGCCGGGCGGGGGCATTTTATTTTTTGTATTGGGCGTTGGTTTCCTGCGGGCTTTTAGACAGGATTGCACTCTGTCCCCCCCCCAATTTTAGAACTTATTTTGCGTAGCCCTAATGTCCCCCACCTGGCCCCGCAAAATGCCCCGAGTAATTTTTTGCTTCCCCAAATTTCTCTTTTGTTTTGGGGTGGGGGGGTCATTTTCCGCCTGGGCTATTTTTTAGCCGTTTTCCGTAGGATTTTTAATTTTCATTTGCTGCTTTCTTTAGCGCTGACATACTTATTATTTGCCCCCGGGACACCTTTGGGCCCTCACCTAGCAACGGGGAGTCGCCTTCGGGGTTTTTTACGGAAATATTGTTTTCCAATGGGCACCAGGAAATCTCGAAACTCCTCCACTCATATAGATAACTAGGGGAATTTCCAGTTCTGGGATCTCATAAAATCGATCGGTTTAAATTTTAAAGGATAGGGCCCGGGGCGAATTGTTATCGGATATATATCCGATCGCCACCTCCAACATAAGACGTTTTGAGACCGCGAAAAAAAAAAAAAATCTAACGTGAAAAGGTATCTTGGCCTCCCCGATAACAGTGTAAGATTTTCAGCGGGTTACATTCTCCAAAGGTCAAGACCTCCAGGTGTCCATCACACCCGTAAGAGGGGGTATTGTTTGGACCCGAGAGTTCCTATCCCCCCATCGGGGGTTGGGTGGATTTGAAATCACCCGTATTATTAATTTTGCGACCCCTCTGGAGCAGAAACCCCACACCTCTGCAAAAAATTGGTCATTCGGGGTTTTGGGGGCATACGGGGTTAAAAATATGTACACCCTATGCGTTTCATCACCCTCATGTAATAAAGGTTTTCGATATCCAAAATCGATAACCCCCTTGTACAAACCTTTTTTAAAATACATGCCCACCCTTGATTTGGATTTATAGGGGGGCTACCACCGGGGGGGTAACCATGTCCCCGTATCGGGGTTAGTGGTCGTCTTCCAGTGAGTCTCCGGGGGCCATATCACTCTGCCTTTAGCTTTTTCAACGGGAAAAACCCTTTCCCTTTTTTCTCTGGCGATTGCCTCGACATTCATGAAACTATATTTAAAACTGTGGGGGAAACTCCTTCCTCCTCTGACCCTGCGACGGGACTCATCCCGATCACAAAAAAGGGGGTAATTAGAGATGAAAAAACCAAGTAGGACGGGCCTGGGGCCCCACGGCACCCAAACCCCCCACATAGCCAAAGGGGGGGCCCATTGCGCCCGGGAGGGGAGAACCCGGGAATACGCCCCTCAGGTACCCCAAACACAAACTTGTGCAACAAAATCGTAACAGCATGAAAATTTAAAGTTTCATTATACAAAGTTAAAAATTTAGAACCTCTAATGAACATAAGGCATATCATGGATTGAACTCTTTATCCTCCTAGTTTAGATTTTTTAAGATAATTGGTGGGCTCCGCCCCAATAGGCATCCCGGGGGGTGAACCATATCCTCATTTCCCTACCCACCCCAGCAAAAGGGTTGGCCGTTCCCTCCGGGGGTTCATACGTACCATTTGGCCATTTTAGTCTCTAAGTTTCGCGGGGTGGGCCAAAGGGAAGCGCACATTGTTGTCGTGAAAATGTCGAAAAACCCAAAAAAACCCTTTTCTCTTAAAGACCCCGGGGGAAAGAAGTCCTGAAAAATCGGATCTTTTCCCGAACCCGCACTTTCTTTTTTGTTTTAAAACTTGGGGGTATTGCCTTTGATACCCCAATTTTAAAAAAACGTGCTATAATGGGTCTGGGTCTCCCCTCGTCTCCACGCCTTCCCATCTGGGGACCCTCTTACCAAAGGGGTCCGGGGGGGGCCAATTTTGGGGCCTTGCCAAGTCCCTGACTAGTATAGGGCCACTTCTGGGGGGGCCTGCTCGGCACCCCTATGAACTCAGTTTTGCCCTTTTCCCCTATTCTCCGGGTCACTAGTTTTGCCTGAGGGCTTCGTGGACGATGGTTAGAGGAGGGGGTGCTTCCCCCCCCTTAACATCCTTTTCATGACACAATTAAGACCCAAGTTACAATTTTTTGGCTTTGGGCCGAACCCTGGGCGGGGGCCCTTAACTGAGGTTTATTAGGTCAATTTTCTTCGGGAGGGCAAAATAAGATTTGAGACCCCCGGGCTAAGGAGAGCGCCGGTGTTTGGGCATCCCATCGCTTGGGAGGGGGTTTTGGGGGTGCTATTTTCTGCCCATTGCGGGGCCCCGGGTTGTGACGGCCACCAGAGGGTTTTAAAGTCCCAATCTTTTTCCCCTTGCCCCGCTTTTCTGCTGCGCTTGGGGGGGCAAGTGGGGCGGGGGGCTACCTTGTGTGGGGCCTTGTAATCTATTTGGGTTTTCTTGTAACAAATTGTCTGCCCCCCCGGCTTTGGAGGGGGGGACTTGTGTCAGTTACCCTATAGAGGCCCCTGATGGGCGATTATGGAGTTAGGGCACCTGTGGTTAGGATGGGTATGGAATCTCGAGTTATTAAAAAAAAGAGGAGACGTTAATTCTTTACCCATCAACTATAAAAAGGGGGGGAAATGAGTCAGGTTTTGGGAATTCTAAAACCCCTTCCTCTTAATACCAAAATTATAAATTTAAACCCATGGTGTCAACCTTGGGTTTTTTTTTTTTCTTTTTTTGTCTATTTTAGAAACCCTTTTTTTTTTTCTTTGGATGCAGATAGTGCAAACATGACCTCACATTTGAATACGGCAAAAATTATCAAAAGTTAAACCCTGTGTTCAACACAGGGTTTTTTTTTGTCTATTTTAAAACCCTGTATTTTATCTTAGGATGCAGATAGTGCAACGGGCCCCTTTGTGGGAGAAAAATTTTTTTCCCCTTATATCTATTTTCAACTTTATGAGGTCTCCTAAAGGGGACCCCTATACCAAAGTCTCGTAAGGGGCAATGGGGCGGCCCCCCTTTTCTCTAAGCAGCGGTGTTTCAACCCCCCCTGTATGGGGGGGTGCGCGGGGAGTGTGTGTTATTTTCCTGTGGGTGGCTTCCCCCCTTTCCCTCCGGGGACACAGCTCCGCCGTGGGGGAGGGCAACCAAAAATTCTGGCCCCATTGGGAAAAATCAGACGTTTTAGCCCTATCTGTATTGCGGGGGGGCAGCAGTGGGGGTGGTTCAGTCGGGGACCAACGGGTATTCCCCCTCCCTGGGGGGGCCCCCGGGGATAAGGCGGGCCAAGGGGGCTCCCAGAAAGTCCCCGGGGGTTCCCATTTGGGATCCTCCCCCGACAGCTCACGCACCAGGTGTGAGGGTCCCGGGGGGGCTGAGGGCACTCCCCTGGCGTTCCCGCCCCACGGGGCTTTGGACTTTGTGGTGCCCCCTCGCAGGTGTGACTGTCCTTCCTCCTTTCTCGCCCGCTCTCTCAGGGTTTCCCTTAGCCGGACCCTCGCCCCCCGTTCTCGTGTCCCCCGCCGGGCACCGCTGCGATCGCCTCACCGGGAGCTTTTCAGCTGGGCCTGTCCGCCTCCCCTTGCAGGGATCACAGGGAAAAGCGCGCAGCAAAACCCGGGCCGGGCCGCATCCGGTCTCGCCCGGCTGGAGCCGATCCTCCGCTGGTGGGGGTCCCGAGAACCCCCCCTGCTCCCGGCAGTTAAAGGCCGGGCCCCCCCGGTGTGGACGCTCGTCGCCCCCCCAGCCGCCCTTGCCCGGACCCTGTTCCAAAATGGCCTCAGGATTCTCCTGGGGGGAAATTGCGGGCTTTTTCCTCCAAACGTTTCTGGCTTTCTTTGCCGCTATGCCTAGCCGGGTCCTGTGCAGGGGCAGAGATTCTCGCCCCTTCTGTCTCTCGGGCCCCCCCCCGGTGCCCCTGGGCCGCTGCTTTCCCCCCGGGGCGGTCGCGGGTGCTCCGCGGTTGGGGGGAGGCTATCCTAGCTGGGTCAAACAGTCGCTAGCTCTGGGGCCTCGGGGGTCCAAGATTTCTTGCTCTCATCCCTCTTAGGGGGTCCCAAAATCGCTTCATGCTTTTTAAACTGGATGGTAAATAAAACCGGCTTTAGGGAGAGCGGGGCAGGAGCAGCTTTAGATGCGGCCGTGTCAAACCCCCGCCCCCCAAGTCCTACAGCAACACTTTTTAATATTTTCTGTTTTAAAAACCAAATTTGTTAAAACAATTGGGTTTGAGATACTCCAAACGCAAATTTCACTTCTAGCCCTAACCCTATGTATATCCTTAACCATAAAACTAAGCGTGCTGCAGGTGAGGGTTTTTTACTAAAGGGGGATAAAGGTTTAACTTTTCCCGGGCCCCCTGCGTTTACTTTCGAACTGACATAAGCTCGTCACTCCCGATGTGGCTATACTTTGAGACCCTTTTCACCGGTTCCCTCACTTTCCCTAAAACCCGGGCCTGGGGTTTCCCCATTTGCTTGAGAACCCTTGTTGGCCCCGGGGGTTCCCCATTTCTTGAGGGGCCTTTTCCCCTGGTGTTGCCTCAGTTCTGCTTGAGGTCAACTTGTCGGCCCCGGGTTTTCCCCATTTTTAGGTCACTTGTTTTCCCCCGGGTGGCTCTTTTTCCCTTAATACCTTGTTGGCTTTTTAAAATTTTTCCCCATTTTCCCCAAAATATTTTTAATTTTTTCCCCAGTTTTTATTTGCCCCCAAAACCCCCTTTTTCTTTCCTTAAATTTACCCTATTTTTATTAAAAAAAATTCCCTTCCCTTTTCCCCCCTTTATAAAAACAAAAACCCCCCCAAAAAAAACCCCCCCCCCAAAAAAAAACCCCCCCAACCAAACCCCCACCCAACCCCCCAACCCCCAAAAAAAAAACCAACATCACCCCAAAAAAAAAACCCCCCAAAAAAAAAAACCCACCCAAAGGTGTGGCCGCACTTCCAATTGAGGTCACTTTGTCAGCCCTGGTGTGGCTTCTCTTTCCCTTGAGATCACTTTGTCAGCCCTGGTGTGGCCTCACTTGCTTGAGGTCACCTTGTTGGCCCTGTTGTGGCCTCTCTTCTGCTTGAGATCACCTTGTCAGCCCTGGCGTGGCTCTCTTCCACTTGAGATCACCTTGTCAGCCCTGGTGTGGCCTCACTTAACCTTGAAGTCACCTGTCGGCCCTGGTGTGGCCTCTCTTCCACTTGAGGTCACCTTGTCGGCCCTGGTGTGGTCTTATTCCACCTCTGGTCACCTTGTCAGCCCTGGTGTGGCCTCACTTAACCTTGAAGTCACCTGTCGGCCCTGGTGTGGCCTCTCTTCAACTTGAGTTCACCTTTTCAGCCCTGGTGTGGACTGTCTTCCTCTTGAGATCACCTTGTCGGCCCTGGTGTGGTCTAATTTCCACCTCTGGTCACCTTGTCAGCCCTGGTGTGGCCTCACTTCCTCTTGAGGTCACCTTGTCAGCCCTGGTGAGGTCTTACTTCCGCTTGAGGTCATCTCATCACACCAGATATGGCTTCACTTCTGGTTGAGGTTCATCATGCCCAATGTGGCTTCACTTCTGGTTGAAATCACCGCAATGGTCCTGGCGTTGCCTCAGTTCCGGTTGATGTCACCTCGTCAGTCTTGGTGTGGCCTCACTTCTGGTTGAGGTCATCTTGTCGCACTCAGTTTGGCCTCATTTCCAGTTTACGTCACCTTGTCAGTCCTGGTGTGGCCTCATTTCCAGTTTACGTCACCGTGTCAATCCTGGTGTGGCCTCATTTCCAGTTTACGTCACCGTGTTAGTCCTGGTGTGGCCTCACTTCTGGTTGACATCAACTTGTCGGTGTTGGTGTGGCCTCACTTCCGGTTGACGTCACCTTGTCGGTGTTTGCATGGCCTCAGTTTTGGTTGACCTCATCTTGTCTTTGTGCAGCATCATTTGCAGTGGATGTAATTTACAATAGTGAAATCGACTGCAAGTGATGCCATGCCTGGAGACTGGGGTGATTTCAGGCCAGAGGTCAGGCCACACCAGGACCCTGGGTGTCAGTGAATGGTGATATAAAACCTTAAAAGAAACTCTAACCCTAATCCTTAAATCAGCTTATAGTTAGGGAGGATTTTTTATTTTGGCTATACTTGCCAAAATTTAATTTGCGCCGACCCAAATCAAATCGCTTGAATTTGGGTCAAATTTGACATTGACTCGAACCTGACACAAAACAATTGTCAGGGACCGGTCAGGGACACATGCACAGACACAGACAAGTGAGGCCCTGACTCTGATCCCAGCCCCTGTCCCTGCCTTTTGGGGAACCCGACTCCTTAATAGGCCGGCCCCAACCAGAAGACTGATCGCTGCACTGATATACGTGTGACACAGACGGGACAAACAGACACAGAACAATAAGCGTGGTCAGGCGGTCCAAAGTCGGCAACAGTATGGGTAACGCGGTACAGAGACGTGAGACAGAAGAGTAAAACCGGGGTCCAAGCCAAAGGTCAATACCGGTCGGGCGCAACAGTACCAAATCACTAGGAGAGAGAATGGTCAGAAGCACAGCAGGGTCAGGTAACAGAAAGGACAGCAAAAAGTCAAGGCTAGCTACAGGCAGAAGACCTCTATAGCAGGCAATGATGGAAATGAACCTTAATATAGTGAACCAAGGGAGGCAGGATTGAGGTCATAGGTGGAAAGAAACAAGGCTGGATAGGAACAGAAGGTTGTCAATCAAAAAGGAGAAACTCATTAACTCCAAGAGTGCTGGAGGATTCCTGGCCAGGGCGAGGGCCAGGAAACAATCAAGCAAGGAGCGAGGAGAACACAGTTCACACTTAGTGAATACAATACAAAACATCAAGTAAGAAACCAGGGCTTCCGTCGCAACGGCCGTGGCCGGCGAACAGAGCCCAAAGCTGAGGTTCTGTCAGGCATGATCATGACAACAATGCTCAAGACGAAACTCCTAAACTGGACAAAGCTCTGAACGTTCTTACAAAGGGTGGAGATATTGTTAGTAGAAAGCATCTCCAGCTCAGGATCAAATTGAAAAAAAAAAATTGGGGGAAAAATTCCATTGTTATATATGAGCTGTCGACCTGTGGCTCCTCAGGTGCTGTGACATTACAACTCCTGCCCTAATGGTGGACATTGTAATTTCACAATATCTAAGAAGTTTCAAGATGAAGGTTCCGGTTGTGTAAGACGTGTAGAGTAGGTTTTAAGAAGCCCACGATGCCGGAGCTATTCATCGAAATCCAGTTTTTGCAAATATTACAGTAGCAACATTTTCCTGCACAATTAAAGTACCATGAATGTACCCATAATCCAATGCTCGCTGATTCTCACCTGAATTTAACGCGACTAAATGGCCATTGAGTACTGGAAACAGCCCTGGGGGCATCTACTACTCTGGGGCCAAGAGATGCCACCTTACCCATGTCACCCAGGTGCTGTGTACTCCTGTTTCACTGAGTATCAAGTCTCTGTTAATTATATCCATTGGGCACTTATCTATTTCATGATGACATAAGTATACAAAGTAGTCCTTGATAGAAGAACGGAGTAGCTATCACCTGACAGCTGCTCCTTTCTCTTAAAAATCAGGTCCCTTTAACATATATGTTCACACGGGCTAATTGTGGGGCGTAATCACGCCCCGCAATTACGCCCTGCATACGGGAGCTCGCGCGGGGCGGGTGGCCGGAAGCCCGCCAGCCCCATAGACATGCATTGTTCACGGCGCGTAAACGGCGTGAATAATTGACATGTCACTTATCTCCCCTCGCTGCGTATTGTCCGAGCAGGGAGAGGAGACGTAATCCATAGTTCTCTATGAGAACTGTGGATTACCGTAATTATTGGGATGTATCTCGGCCCGTATTGAGCGCAGTACAGCGCAAAGTACGAGCCGAAATACGTGCCAATTTAAGCCATGTGTACATAGCCTCATGGTGAACAACATTGATTGATAGAAACGTTAAAGGGGCACTCTCACCACATTGATTGGCCTTAAACATGAAGCCAAAAGTAAATTACAGGGAGTGGGAGCCTGAAGCTGTAGAACCGCCCACAGCCTAAACAGGAAGGAGGAGCCTGAAGCTGTAGATCCACCCACATCCTGAACAGGAAGTGGGAGCCTGAGGCTGTAGAACAACCCACATCCTGAACAGGAAGTAGGAGCCTAAAGCTGTAGAACCACCCACAGTCTGAACAGGTAGTAGAAGCCTAAAGCTGTAGAACCACCCACATCCAGAACAGGAAATATGAGCTTGAAGCTGTAGAACCACCCAAAGCCTAAACAGGAAGGAGGAGCCTGAAGCTGTAGACCCGCCCACAGCCGGAACAGGAAGTTGGAGCCTGAAGCTGTAGAACCGCCCACAAGCTGAACAGGAAGTGGGAGCCTGAAGCTGTAGAACCTCCCACAGACTTAACAGGAAGTGGGAGCCTGAGGCAGTAGAACAAACCCCAACCTGAACAGGAAGTAGGAGCCTAAAGCTGTAGAATCTCCCACAGCCTCAACAGGGAGTAGAAGTGTAAAGCTGTAGAACCACCCACAGCCAGAACAGGAAATGGGAGCCTGAAGCTGTAGAACCACCCACAGCTTGAACAGGAAGTGTGAGTCTGAAGCTGTAGAACCACCCACAGCCTGACCGGAAGTGTGAGTCTGAGGCTATAGAACCACACTCAGCCTTAACAGGAAGTGGGAGCCTGAAGCTGGCAGTGAAA